>JAULBY010025539.1:0-17180 GCA_032358315.1 Ophiocytium majus | reverse complement strand
TTGATCCCATTTCCATGATGCGTTTTAAACTGAATGGTGCGATACCTTCTATAGCACGAGTATGCTCACCGATAGTATCTGTAGCATCATCAGCCAATTCATATACTTCACTGAATAGCATATGATATTCACTAAAGTCTGGTCCAACAACATTGACATGGAAACCATGTGCTTTCACATAATATTGAAAGTTTGTTGCGAATAAGCGTTTCATGGCTTCTATTAATTTTTCCATTTTATTTTTCCTTTGTTGTATTTAGTTTAACTTCTATTCTGTCCATTTGTTTAGTCAATTGTTCCATTTGACTATGAACGACTGCGACCTTTGTTGCTAGTTCATCTATCTTACTATTCATTGACATATAACCAGTGCCACCTATACCAAGTGCACCAATTACTATCCATGAGATTTGTTTTAGACTGAATTCCATAATCATGTTAGTACGGCTGTAAAAGTGCCATCACTTGTGAATGTGTGAATAGTGTATGCTCCGCTGGTAGTTTTAGTTCCACCTGTACTTGAAGCACTTACGCCATCACTGCCATCAGTTTTGTAACGAAGTATAACTATACCAGAGCCACCATCACCTCCAGGAGTTCCAGAATTTTGTCCTTGACCACCACCGCCTCCACCAGTATTTGTTGCACCACTAGTTGCAGGATAATCTGATAAACTTCCACCTCTACCACCGCCACCTAAGCCACCTGTTCCTGCATAATCGGATGTACCAGATAGATGATATACACCGCCTCCGCCACCTCCACCATAATAAGTAGCAGTTCCACTTATTGAACTTGATATGCCATCTCCACCATTACCAGCCTTTGTTGCAGTAACACTATCTTGACCAACAGCGCCAGCGCCGCCGCCGCCACCTGTAGGATATATTCCACCATCGCCCCAAGAAGTTGATGCACCACCATTATTACCTTGACCACTAGTACCAGTTCCACCACTACCTGAACCATTACTACCACCGCCACCAGAGCCACCATTTTTACCATTTGCTGAGTCAGTATTGCTACCACCTCCACCGCCGCCTATGGCTGATAATGAATTGAATGAAGAATTGTTACCATTTGCTCCAGAAACACCTGAGCCACCGGTTCCACCTAATCCCACTATAACAGCATAAGCAGTTGCAGTTATACCAGTTGATGTACCTGCAAGTACGCCACCAGCACCACCGCCACCACCTGTAGATCCACTACCTCCACCGCCACCGGCGACTATTAAATAATCTACACTAGCGACAACCGGAGCACTACCTGGTCCATTGTAAGAAATGAAATCATTTCGCCAAGCAAACATTAAGCGAATCCTTTTCCTAATGTAGCATAGTAAGTACTACCATCATAAAATACACTGATAATATCAATTGCTCCTGCTGCTGTACTCAATGTTTTTGTTCCACCTAAGAATTTCATTGTACTAGTCAATAATCTATTACCTGTACCATCTTGTGTAACAATAATTGTGGCAGCAGAACCTGCAACAGCACTTGTTAAATTATTAAATGTGAAGTCAGCATTTGCTGTATAATTAAATATAGTTCCATTTGCTACGTTTGGTGATATGCTTGTACTAGTATCGCCGCCAGCAATAACACTTTCGTTATATTGTTTTAAGTTAGTAGTAGTTACATTTGAATATCCAAAAACATTTATACCTGTTCCAGTCACAGTTAATGTTGTATTACCTACTGCTGCTAAGGTAACATTACCATCTGCTGTAGCAATATAAACATTACTATTACCATTTTGTATTAAGTTTGTTGTTGGGCCTGTAGCACCTTGTGGTCCAGTTGCTCCATCAGCACCAGTTGGACCAGTAGCACCAGTAATACCGCTGTTATATGGACTACCGTTTGGATATTTAATATATGATGTATTAGTTGGTAATTGAATGTTACCATCACCTTTAAAATATGTAGCATATGGTGTAGTGTTACTATTTACAGTAATAATAACATCAGTTGGTAAATAAGTTCCACTAGTTAATGAACCATACGCTGCATTTGCGTTTGCTCCTAATGTTGCTGCAAGTTTTGTTGTATTAGATAAACCAAACCACGCTGTAGTACCTAGATTGTCACTATCAACGATTGTTGTTGACGCATCACGATTGCCGCGAGTTCTATAAAATCCCCAATAACTACCATATCCACTACCATCACTATTTGATCCATAACTATTTGACGAAAAACCAGGCCATAATGTAGGATTTACATAACTATTACTTGGGCCACCTGGATTGATAGTTATAGCACCATACTCGTTAATAACAATATTGTTTTGACTAGCACTTGTTGAGGTACTATTTGCGTTACCATATGGGTTACCAGTAATTAAATTAATTCTACCTGGACCCCATACAGTACTTGCTGTATTGAATGAACTATTTGCTGCTAATGGAGCACTAGATAATATTTGTGTAGCACGAACATTACCATTACCAGTATAATATTGACTAGCAATACGCATTGTTGTATCATTGTTTGCTGCTGGTAATATGCTTGCACTATTTCCTCTTGCTTTAACAAAACTTATTGTTAATGGAGAAGCATTGCTGCTTTGACCTCCATAATCAAGCATGGTCAATGCTGTATTTGATGTTGTTGTTAATCCAACTTGTACGCTGTCTGGTGTAAAACTAAATTGAGTACTTTTTGTATTTGCTACATTGACAATATTAGTTTTAGCAATTGTTACTATATTTGAAGTTTTATCAAATGTAAAACTTGATGCACCATTTGCTGTACCAGCATCATTGAATAATACTTGCGTATTAGATCCACTAATTGATATTGCGCCAGTAGCACCCTGTGGACCTGTTGCTCCATCGGGTCCAGTAGCACCAGTATCACCAGTTGGGCCCGTAGCACCTGTTATACCTTGCTGACCTGTTAACTCAGTAATCCATGAACTAGAAGAACCACCAATTGGTGTTCCACCTGCATTTAATATGTCAGCATATACTGCCCAACCAAATCCACCAGCAAATTGAATTAATGTAATGCGACCATAATAGTAATATGTAGAACCACTAGTTTGGTCAGATAACAAGATATAGTTACCAACAGCAAATGCTCCTGTCCCTGGTGGCTCAGGTACATACCAATATACATTAGTTCCAATCAACGAATTATCTGTAGGCCAATTCTGTCCACCAGCAAGCGGAGTGTATCCTAAACCACTAGCACCAGTTGCACCTGTATCGCCTTGTGGTCCTGTGCTACCTGTAGCGCCATCATTGCCTACTGAACCAGTCGCACCAGTTGCTCCATCATTGCCTGCTAAACCAGTAGCACCAGTTGCTCCATCATTTCCATTTGCACCTGTTGCACCAGTATCTCCTTGTGGGCCTGTGCTACCTGTAGCGCCATCTATACCTGATGAACCTGTAGCGCCAATATCGCCTTGAGGTCCTGTACTACCAGTTGCTCCAGTGTCACCCTGTGGACCTGTGCTACCTGTTGCTCCATCTATTCCACTTGAACCAGTCGCACCTGTATCACCTTGTGGCCCAGTCGCACCAGCAGGTCCTTGAATATTACCTACATCATTCCATACACCACCTGCTTTAACCCACAAATCACCAGTATCATCAGCAAGAACACCATTACCATTGACTGCTGATGGAAATGCTGCGTTCAATATTGCTTGAGGATCAGGACTTGTTGTAGGTACACTACCAATGATAGTAACACTTGTTCCATCAGCACCTTGTGGGCCAGTTGCACCTGTATCGCCCTGTGGGCCAGTGCTACCAGTTGCACCATCAATGCCTACGCCTGTTGCGCCAGTTGCTCCATTGCTTCCTGCTGAACCACTAGCACCAGTTGCTCCAGCGATACCTTGTGGTCCTGTGCTACCAGTTGCGCCATTACTACCAGCATTACCTGTAGCGCCAGTTGGTCCCTGTGGGCCAGTTGCACCAGTTGGTCCTGTTGCACCTGCTGATGCGGCTGATGTACCATTTGCATAATTGATGCTGAATGTGTTACCAGGTAATGTAAGATTACCTGTCTTATCAAATGTCCATTGATAACCATTGCCACCATAATCAGTGCTAATATAAACACCGTTGTTATCTGCTACTGCATATTGTTTTTGGTCATTACTATTGAATCCAGCATAACTTCCTGGACTTGCTTGAACTTGTAATCCACCATCATTGTATACATCACCAATTTGACCATTGCCTATATAGATGGTATTACCTGATAGATATAAATCATTCCAACGATTCGTATTGTTACCTAAACTATAAGTTACATTGCTTGATGGATTTAAGTTACCAATGATTGCTCCACTGATTGCTAAACCAGTCAATGTACCTACGCTTGTTATATTAGGTTGTGCTGATACTGTTACATTACCGGCGTAGTTTGCAAAGTTTGCTGATAAAACATTAGCAACAGTGCCAATGGCAGTTCTACTGATAGCAACATTAACATTATTGCTAGCCTGTACAGTAACTGATGCTACATTCTGTGAACTGCTGACTGTTATGTTTGTTGAGCCAGGGGTTACAGCAACATTAGCAACACTACTTGCGGGTGTTACATTTATTTGAGTAGCCATATTAGTAATTGATTACGCCATCTGAATTGACTAAGAACAACAAGAATACTGCTTCATCGTATGCTGGTTGACTTCCTACTGCGGGGAAACTTATTTTAACTCTACCAGTATAACATGCTGGATCAGTTGCATTGATATCTAAATCTGGGTCACCTGCGATTAAGTCCCATGTGTCGTCATCAATCGTCATTGTGAAAGTGCCAGCAGCAGCAACAATGTTTGATATTGGTAAACTGATTGGACTTGGTGTGACACGATTCATTCTCATTGTACCACTTGCTGTAGTTAAATTGAATGTTGAACCGCCTTGAGTTGCTGATATTGTGAAAGTTGTTTCTGTTACTATGGTTTTAACATAGTATGTTGTATTGATTGCTACACCACCGAATACACTTCCTACAAATTGTACAGGTTGATCCACAAACAAATCTATTGTTGTAACGCAGGTAAATTCATCAGATGTTGTATCTGCTGCTGATATTGTAGTGATTAGTGGTACAAGAGGATAATCATGTATTGAAAAATCATATCCAGTTCTGCTATCGCTAAAGTTTGTGATTGCTCTACGAATGATTTGAGCATTGATAGTTGCACCAGTTAAATCTACTGGGGTTGTGTTAGTTTGCCAACCGCTTACGCTTGTGCTTGATGACCATGCGAAGTTCCAGAAATCTTTCTGATTATAAATTAAGTTTTGTGCTAATACTTGTGCATCAAAGCCTGCGACTTGATTAAGAGTCGCTTGAGTGAATTTGGCCATATTGTTTTCCTTTGCTTACTCGCATGTTGACGAACAATCGCTGCCTCGCAATTGTTCGTGTATATAATCTATTTATGCTAGGGTTAATTTATATCGGATCTCGTTTGAATACTGCAAAATTTAACCTTACGGTATCATTAGCAACAGAGAATAAATTACGAATAAATACCTGAAAAGAACCAGAACCCACTCTAGAAACTTGAAATATATAACTAGTAGTATTTCCAGCGGATTGATTTAATAATATAATATCATAACTAGTTACTAATGAATTGGTTACTGTAAATAGATTACTTGTATTAGCAGTTACACTTATTTGTGCTAATTCAATTTGCCCTTGATAAACATTTGCAGTTACTGAATTATTTCTTGATGTTGTTTGAACAACATCGGCTGATGATACATTAGAATAACCAAGACCAGCATCTACTCTTAAACTGCCACCAACATTGGCTCCGGTGTTTGTTACTATAAACGAAGTATTTCCACCAGAAACAAAATTGATATTACCATTCGCTGCTGGGATAGATATATTACTAGTACCATTAGCAACTGTTGCACTTACACCAGTTAATCCAGATCCATTGCCGCTAAAGTTACCAGAGAATCCAGTCGCAATTAAATATCCATTTGCAAGGTTAGCAGTAAATGCTGTATTTGAAACCATTGCATAATTTCCATTTGCAGTAGAAGATATGAATGTTGGATAATATGTTCCTGTTGTTTCTACATTGCTTAATACTGCACTTGCATTTGTTGCACTAGTAGCATTACCAACAGTACCGGTTACATTAGCACCAACAATTGAACTTAAACCATTACCATTACCAGTAATAACACCACTAATATTAGCATATCCAGCGACATTGATTCCAGTACCTGTGATAGTCAATGTAGTATTACCGACTGCTGCAACAGTAACATTACCATTTGCAGTACCAATATAAACATTACTATTACCATTTGCAACTGCACCAGAAGTAGCAACATTCATATTTGCTATTTGAGTGGTGCTTGTTACAATCATTGGTGCAGTACCAGTTGCTATGTTACTTGTAAAAGTTGTTGCTGTTACTGTGGCATTAACATTTAATCCAGTTAATGTACCAAGGCTTGTAACATTTGGTTGAGCATTTGTTGTTAATGTTCCTGTAAGTAATGTAGCACTAAATGCGCTATTTACAGTAAAATTATTTGCTAGGATATTACCAGAAACATTTAGATTTGATAATGTACCAACGGATGTTATATTTGGTTGTGCTGCGGTTGTTAAATTACCACTCAATGGTCCAAGATATGAACCTAAATTAGCAGATGATCTTACTTCTTTGGTTGTAGTATTATACCATAATAGTTCTTGACCACTATTGCCATAATAAGTAGAACTAATTAATGGTGCAATAAAAAGTGCGCCATCAGTTCCTTGCCATGTTAAATTTGATCCAGTGGCATTAATAACAATACAACTATTTCCAGGTATATCACCAATTGGACTTTGTCCTGCAAATTTACCAATACTAATACTATTGCCTCTAGAATTTGCATTTGCACCTATTGCAATACCATATAAATTACCTGCATTAGCACCTGCACCAATTGGAATAAAAGTTCCATACGAAACACTTAAAGCAGTTCCTGCTGTTGTTGCATATGTTGCATTTGTTGTATATCCAGACACATTAGCAAAATTAGCCTGCTACTGCATTTGCAGTTGTTGCAAATGTTGCTAAATTTGCTGTATTTGCATTACCTGCATTATTAGCATATGTTGCATTAGCAACACTGCCGCTTACATTTGCGCCTGCTACTGAATTTGCAGTGGTTGCAAATGTTGCTAAATTAGCATTGGCAACATTACCTGTAACATTTGCACCCGTGATATTACTTAATCCAGCAGCATTGCCAGAATAAAACGGAGAAGTTAAAATTCCAGTAGTTTTATTAAATGTAAATCCAATATTACCACCAAATATTCCTGCGTCATTAAATTGTACTTGTGTGTTTGAACCACCCGGTGTGCCATTGCCATTACCACCACCGGTTTGTGCAGTCCAAGTTAAATTACCAGCACCATCAGTTTGTAGTACATAACCATTTGTTCCACCAGTAATTTTTACATTACTTACTGAACCAAGATTTGCAGATGTAGTGACAACGACATTTGAAATTGTAGTTATACCACCACTGTAAGTTAAATTACTAGTTCCAGCAAAAACATTACCACCATTATATTGAATTTGTGAAGTACTGCCGCCCGGATTTGTAATTGTTGAACCAGGATATAAATTCAAATTTATACCATCTGGAGTAAAACTCAATTGATTAGTGTCAACGGTGACAGCCAAATCAATAGAGTTAATTTCAATATTTTGTGTAATATCAGCCATTATTGATACCTAACTACAAATCCAATTGGTTCACGGTTAAAATCTACTTTGCTACTTAATGCATCAGTTCTTTGTACGCCTAATGTAACGATAACTAATGTACTATTTGCACTACTATTTGCTAATGTTATTGTTGGAGTAGGATTAGGAGTTCCGGTTCCACCTGTTATATCACTAGGAATATATAAATATCCTATTCCACTTGCTGCTGTTGTAAATGCTGCTGTAAGATTAGCACTATATGTTCCAGCACCAATACTTGGTTGAGGACTATTTAATGACAAATTACCTAAATCAACTGTGTCATTAGTATTGTAATTAATAGAATCTACAGTATAAAATTTAGCAGCAGTACTCAATGTCCAACTAGTGCAATTGATAGCATTACCTGAACTATCAGTAAAAGTAAATGGTATTGTATAACTTTCACCTGTGTATATCTCTAGACATTGCATTTCTGTCCCTGCAATTGTCATCGTCTTTGAACCGTTTAATAATAAACTCATATTGTTGTTTCCTTATATCTATTTATATATTTTTGCATAGTTATGCTCCACCATCATTTTGTGTTACTCCATATGAACCCATGACACATGTTAAAGTTGCTACTGGAGTCAAGTTTCTTACAACTATGCCTATTTCTTGACTAGAACCACCAAAAACTGTAGAACTTACATTGTATGCAACATAAAAAGGCCACGGAAAAACATCTGGAATAATAAATGTTTGTAATTGTGCAGTTAATACACTTGCATCAAAAGGTTGGTCAGGGTCTAAAAGATAAGAACAAATTTGTACAGTTGTATTAGGAGTATCTGTGGTAAAAGTAAATAATCCATTTTCTTGAATAGTATCACCTGGATTAAAAGGATTGGCTGCTATATCTAATCTTGCAAGTATATACCATCCACTTTCACTTTCACCAACATTTTGAACTAATGCATCTGCCGGAGTATATGATCCGGTACTATTAGCACCATATCCATTTGCTGTACTTGCTGTTCCTTGTGCCCAAGGAAATACATCATCTGGTTCAGCATCATAACCGGGATAATTTAATGAAACATTTCTTTCAGTAGTAGCATCAGCATCTTGAATTGTACCGCCTGTGATACTTGGGTCATAGTAAATAAAATATACCCTAGGAGTTTTATTACCAGGTGCCATTTTATCTCTTGTTATTGCACCATCAGTAATATTGTCAGATTTGGCACCGCCGCCGAAGAATTTAACAGTAGCATCAACTAATGGTGTTGTTGGTGCTGCACTTAATAACAATGCACCTGCTCCAAGTATTGCTGCTACTTTCACGCCTATTGGAATCTCTCCGCTACCGCTTTGTACTTCTGCGTCATCACCTACTTTAACTCCAGTAGTATCAACATTAACTGTTGTTCCAGTACTATTTGCCCCAGTAACGGTAACACTTGAATATGTTGTTATGTTTGGGCCGCCCCAAACATATGCATCACTAGCCAATGAATTATAACCAGTAGAACTTGATCTTGCTGTTACTGACCAGTAGTATGTACCTGCAGGTATACTTACGCTATGTATAGTTACATATTCATTATTTCCAAATGCTGCTCCTGTGTTTGGTTGTACACTGGTATACAATATGTGTGTAGTAACATCATCACTTGTACCATAATTAAAATCCATGTACAAAGTACTACCTGTTACAGGAGTTGAACTTCTTACTGAAAAACTAGCAACGGTTGCATCGGCTATGCTATCAGTAGTTACTACTGGAGTGCCAGGAGTAGTTAACCAATTTGGATTAGTTAACCCTGTGTTTGCTTCTGGTATAAAGTCTTGTAATGGATCATTGCCATATATACTGCTATTATATTCAAATGCTGTAATACGAGCACCTAAGAAACCTTGCTCATCTTTAACTTCTTGTACTTGACTTACACGGAATAGTTTGTTTACCCAACCATATTCTTCTAATGTTACTTTAACAACATCACCTGCTTCAAGTTGTATACCACTATAATCTAGGCTACAAGTGATAATTAAATCTTCACGACTTTGAAGCAATCTACGCTGACCAAGATATGCTGCTTGAATGTAATTGTTTACTTGAGGATATTGAACAACTAATTGATTCGCTGGTTCATTAGGACTCATTACTTCTGGTACATAGTCAACCAAATTGAATATTCTATAATCAGTCTGGTCTTTAATGTTTACATTAGGATATGCTACTTCAATGCTGTTGTATGTACCATTCAAGTCAATTGGATTAATCTCAATCCCACCAATCAATATTGAACTATCAATTGAGAATAAGTCACCAAAACTTTGTCCTGCTTGTTCATAACTTTGATTGATAACAACTTTCCATTGTCCGGTTAACTCGCTATATTGTAACCAACTGTCACACGCATCACACAAATCTTGTAAGTTTGCTAGACAGTTTTGTCCTGTGTTAATTGGTCCATTGATACGATATCGTGCTTGTGTTGCAGTACCGCCACCAACTGGAATGTAATCAATTAATACATCACTATAATCATTCAATGCTGTTAAACTTGCTGTGTTAACATTGTCTACTGGAATTGCACAACCATATCTTTCGTTAGTGAAATAATCTAATAATACGCTACCAGGTTTACTTAATGTATTGTATAATTGGAAGTTTAATTGACCCAATTGAGTTACGCCTGCATTTTGATTATAAACTAACTTAACAATTGCAAATGCACATTTGCTCATGGTGTCTGTGCTTGTCCATTGACTTGCTGCTGGAATTGCTGCATCACTTAATATTTCTATCGCAGTTAATCCGCCAGTGTTAATACCACTACTGCTACCATCATTAAACAAATATATGTATACACTACCAGCAACTGAAGTATCAGTCTGTGGAGGATAAGAATTGTTTGTTAAACTTAATACTTTGGCAGCATCACCACCTGTGCCTAATGTTACTAAATCGCCATTGTAATAGATATTATCAAAACTAATTGTTCCTGTATCTGTTACTTCACTTAACGCACAAACATACCACATTGTAGTTTGGTCTGTACTAATGATTGCATCAGTTATTGTAGGTGCAACATATGCTGATCCGTATACAATTGGAATCTTATTGATTGTTGTAGGAGATTTTTGTGCTCTTGGATCTGCTGCTGGTGTGTTAGAACCGCTTGCTGGTGTATCTGTAGTATTTGATAATAACTTACTAATACCAATGGTTAACATTGTTCTTGCAGCCCATGCACCAACAGCACCAATGGCTGATGCTGCTGCGGCACCAAATCCAATTGCCCCTGCGATTGCTGTTACACCTGCTGCGATTGCTGTAAAAATTTGCATATTATATACTCCAAGTATGCTCTATAGGTTTGAAACCAAAGCGTGAATAGTCTAATGTTTGACCTTCCATTTGACTTACTGTGTAATTTATTATCATATTTTCTTCTTTTAATTGTTCGCAATATTTAACATACTCTGCTAATAATCTATACCCTGCTGTGCTGCCCCTGTGTTCTTCTTCTACCCAGTATGCAATTTCATTCATTATATATTTGCTATTGTCCCACAGAAATGGAGTCTTAAATGCTAACAACATTCCAATAGGTTCATTATTCTTTTCAGCAAGTATGGCAATTCCAGCACCTGCTAATATGTGTGTAAGAATCTTTAATGCAGTACTTTCATCAGCAACAGTTAGTCCATGTATGCTACCAGAATCATGGTAATTCCAAAGCATATTGATAATCTTTTGTGCATCATATTTAGTAGCATATCTTATCTTCATACTGCACTCCTACTTGAATTCTGAGCACCTTGTGCAATTGTAGCCGATGCAGTACTTTGTGTACTTGCACCTTGTTTAGGTTTAGCACCAAAGTCAAAATATTGGTCTGCTAAACTATAAACATTATCCATTGAGGTATCAGTTGGATACCATACTTTCCAACTTTCACCATTTGTTTTGCGTCCTGCAATACGATTTTGTAATACATTTTTATAACTACTTGCATTTAATGTAATGGTAAAATTGTCAACTAAATCATGGCGTTCTTCACTAATGTTATAACTAGTTACGATGCCAGTAAAACGCTGTGCAGTATTACTTAGGTTATAGTTTTCATCATAGAATCCTCTGATGATTTCAACTTTACTACCGCGTATTTTTGTTCCCAATACAATTTCCATATTGTTTGAACCATCGCTAGGAATACCACTAAGACTAATAGAGGTATCTGCTGATGTTACACGAATGTCTCTTTGTTGTATGCCAACAGCAAGCAATCCACCCAATGGACTATAAATTACACCACCTATAGTTTCATAACTATAAGCACTACTAAATGTATGAACTGTGGTATTTGCTGTATTTGCTACATCATTGTAAATGGTTAATTTAACAAACTCAGCACTATTGATGGTTAATTTGTTATTTGCAACTGCTGGTATGTTTTCCATTATGCTTCTCCTACCCACTCATACATGTAGAAATTATCTGACCATTCTAAGTAAGCGTTGTTGGTTGTTATACCATTAGCAATTTGCCAACCACCTGGTATCAATTTGTATACTGGCATGTTAGGACAAAATACATTAAAAATACAATCATTACCAACTGTTATTCCAGCACCAGTGACGCTACTTGTTATAATGTTTGGTCTACTTGTTGTAATAGTTACTGTTCCACCTGTACCACGCAACACATCTTGTTGTGTTGTGAATGGGTATGGATGAGTGTTTATTTGTATCAAGTCATTCTTTTTGAACAATGCTGTAGTTGCACCGACTGTTGGTAATCCACTTAATATTAATTGATTGCCAATGTAACTTACTACTGTCAAGCCACTAATTTGTGCTGTACTCATTGATCCTTGATATCTAAATATCCAACTTAGTTTAGGATTATTACTGAATGTAACTTCTTGATTGGTAAAAGTATCTAATGTATCAAGTTCTTCCATCAATGCTCTAGCATCACTATAGCGATAACTGTTTGGCATTTCAACTGTAATTTTCCATGGATTCTTTGTTGGAGTTTGACTAACACGAGGTATTTCATTTCGTGTATATTGTGTTCCAACAACATTACGACGGTTAAATTTAATAGTGTTACAACTGTCTATGATTGTTTGTAATCCGCTCATTTATTGTTCCTTATCTGTTACCATATGGTAATTCTTTTTGTGCTAACTGAACTGTACCAAGCAATGCTTTACGGTTCTCAGCAAACATTTGTGCAACGCTTCTACTATCTATCGCTGATATATTATTGGTAATATATGTCTTGTTAACAACACCAGCACCAGCACCATTTGGTACGATTGTTCCTGCTGTTCTTGGTATAAACAATTCAGGACCTTTCTCACCCACGATACTTGGTTTATTGATTGGTGGATTGCCACCTTCAGCGAATCCAAACAATGAACCTATACCTGATAGTAATCCACCAGTGCCACCGATAACACTTAATGCTTTAGTTGCTTGTGCTTTTAATTCAATTTTAATAAAATCTTTAATGATTGAATTTGCAAAATCTTCAAAACTAGATTTACCTGTATCAACAAATCTATCTATTTCACTATTCATGTTGCTGGTAAATACATTGAATGCATCATTGGCTCTTCTTGCTGAGTTTGTTGCATTGTCCATAAAACTGTTAAATGCATCAGACCAACCTTGATCCCATGAACGACTTTGCTCTAGGTTCTTAATTTGTGCATCAGAAATTTCTTTATACTTATTAGCAATTTGGCCTAAACCATCAGCAAGTTCTTTTGCTTGTGCTGTGTTTAATTCCATATCACCAAAACTTGCAGCAAATGCACGACCTGCTTCTAATGCACCTTTTCTTGCTTCTTCTTGTATTTGAGCAATTTGTTTTTGCAATGGTGTCTTTGTCATTTGGTCAGTATTAAATTGCAAATCAACCTTCTTATCATTAAGACCTTGCATTATGTTACCTAATGTTTGAGTACGACTAATTTGGTCATCAATGGCTTTGTTTAATATCTCAGTATTCTTAATGCGTTCTGCTAATTCAACATTCTTAGTAAGTGATTGAGTTTGTATGTCAGCAATTTGTTTATACTGACTAGCAATCTTTGCTAATCCAATAGCAAGTTCGCTTGCTTGCTCTTTGGTTAACTCCATGTCGCCAAATGATGCAGCAAATGCACGACTTGCTTCTAAACCTGCTTTTCTTGCTTCTTCTTGAATTACAACATATTGTTTTGCCAATGCATCCATTCCAATGGTTGATTGTTCAAATCTCAAATCAACCTTCTTATCATTAAGAGATTGCATGGTACTACCCAATGCTTGCTGACGAGCAATTTGGTCTTCAATCGCTTTGGTAAGATTCTGTGTAGTACGAATCCTATCCTCTTGGATCATTTTAATTGATAATTCTCTTTGTAATGCGCTACCTAAATCATCAACATAACCATTGTTTATTTGTTGAAGTCTTACTATTGCATCGCTAAGTAATTTTATTCTCTTGGCATTTTCTGCAGGATTACCTACACCTAACTTAGTATCTAAATCTAAGTTTTCTATTTGTTTTCGTAAATCTTGTACAGCACTGCGTTGACCGTAACTCATTTGCAATTTGGCTTTTTCAATTGCCAATTGGTCTTCGCTAATATTAGTTAATTCACCATTAACCATTACTAAACTATTAGCATTATCTAATTGTTGAAGTGTGAATCTTAATTCTTCCTTATAAGCATCACCTTGTTGCTCTAAACTGTGAGTGAACTTTTCGCTTTCAATATTTCTTTGTTTTAGTATTCTGTATATCTCAAGGTTGGCCTTAGACTGAAGTTCCATTCCCTTAAGTTGTTGTTCCTGATTAATCTTTTTATCAGGCATGCCAGAATATTTTTCAGCAATATCTTTTTTCGCTTTGGCGATTTCATTCGCAGTGGTTAACTGAATTGTTTTAATTTCATCCGCATCATACAACGCATTGTTTAATGCAATTGCAGAACGCATATCTGCGAATCGTTTTTCTTGGTCAAGTAAACTTTTCTGTGTTCTTTCATTAGCCGCAACTCTTTTAGCACCATCTTCAGCGTGTGCTTTGTTTGATGCTAATTTTATATTGTCTGGTGCTATTACTGCTGCTGGTTGTTGATCTAACTCAGACTTAAGACCAAGCAATTGTTTTGTTTTTTCGTATGCATTGTCTAACCAACCAATTAATCCTTTACCGGTCATTAAATCTATTGCATCATTCACTAACCAAATTACGCCGGCCCAACCTAAGAATCCTTTAGCAACCATACCAAGACCACTAACCAAATATGGTATAGTTTTTGATGCCATTATAGAGATATGTTTACCAAATGCTACAAATACACCTGTACCTGCTGCTATGTCTGCTGACAATCCAGCAATTCTAGTTCCCCATGCACTAAAGGTTTTTGTTAATGATGCTATACCTGGACCTACTAATTTAGTCCAAGCAAACAATGCAGCCATACCTTCACCTAATAAAGCAAGAACTTTTGCGCTGGCTGCTAATGAAGTCAATGCTACTGCCATTTGAACAAACGATTCAATTAGTTTATTTAATTTTTCATCGTCTAACTTATTGATGGCATTAGCAATTGGTTCAAATGTTTTTAAGAAACTAAGTTTTAGTTTACCTACTGCTGCTTCAAATTTGTCATTTAATTCAGCACTGGCTTTAATTGCATCGTTGTACTTTTTGGCTTCTTCTGATGCTGATTTATATCCTGCTGCTACACCAGTAAAGTCTATTCCTTTGGCACCTTTGCCTAGCAAATCAACCGCTGTTTTTAATCGTAAACTAGCATCACCAATCTTAGCAAGACCTTGTATGGTCTTTTCCATAATGTCTTGTTCACTGGCACGCTGTAAATCATCTAATGTTACACCAACACGCTTAAATGCCAGCATGGCTTCATTGCTGCCATCGCTTGCATCACCAATTGATTGTGATAATTTTAATATTGCATTTCTGGCTTGTTCAGCATTACCACCGTTTTGTTGAAATGTTTTACTAAGACCTACAATAGCATTTGTTGCTATACCGGTAGCATTTGCCAAATCTTGCATGTCATCTGCAAATTTAATCGCAGATGCAGCGAATGCAGTCATCGCTGCAACATTGAGTGCCGACTTTAATCCTTCAAAACTCTTAGTGAGTTTTTCTACATTGGTTTGTAACTTTGATAATTCTTGACCGGCATTACCAGAAACATTTAGTGCTATTGTATTAGTTGCTACTGTTGCCATATTATTTTCCTGCTAATATTTGTGTATAACGCTTTTGAATAAATTCTTCAGTTGGTTTAGTCATACCATCAGGACTTTGTTTACTCCAACCTTCATCTAATCTTTGTGCATATGGGTAACTAGCATAAATGGTTTTATTGTTCAAATTGGTATGGCGTCTTGCATTACCACTACGAATAGGAGTATCTTTCAAAAACTCCCTGTATGCTTCTAATGGCAAATTGTTTAATTTGCTTTGCATACTTTTTAATAACGGAGTAATCTGATTCTTAACAGTTACTGACATGCTTATAGACATTATTTACCCTTTACTGAATCCATGATATTTTGTAATTCATCTGTTGTATAATCTGGCATTGGTTCACGACCATTGTTCAATGACTTTTTGTGATGATAAGTTTCAAATGTCATTGACGCATCCATAATATATAAATCAAATGTATTACACCTTGCTAATACTTCACTTGGTAGCATTCCATAACGCTTACCAAGACCATCTATGGTTAGTATCAACGCCATCTTTTCAGATTTAGGATCAATACTATCCTTAGTTACTTTCCCAATAGTTCTGTCACCTTTACAATTGCCTTCATCAATACATGAGTTGGTAACATTGCACCATCTTTAAGAATTTCTTTACCTTTTTCATCTAGGATTAGTGTACGCACAATCTCAATGATGTTTCCTGTATTAGTGCTATCAGCGGCTGCTAATTTCATAAACACATCCATTGGTTGTCTATCCCATGTGTGAAAGGTGATGGCTTCACCAAACTCTTTAATGATTTCATCATCATTGAGTTCTATTGATATTAGTTGAGGGGTTGATGTAAGTTGAGAGAGTTTCATTTGTTTTTCCTTTTAAGTTGTTTAATCTATTTATTCGTTTTCGTTTAGGTTATCAATCAGTTGATTTAATAACGCTATGCGAAATGCCTGTTTGGCTTTCATTTGCCTAATGGTTGCTTGCATATTGTCAAGCATAGGCATCATCTTTGCTTCATCACTAAGTAATGAACGCAGTTTTTCTTCATCCGTTTTAAGGTATGTGCTATCCATGAATTGTTTTCCTTATTGAATTGTTAAAAAAGGGATACTTTTGGTATCCCCTTTTCTTACTTACTTACTGATTACACTTGGTCTACAGTGAAAGCACCATCAACTGCGATAGTTAATGGAGTCACCCAGACTGGTGCGTCAGGA
>JAULBY010025528.1:0-17180 GCA_032358315.1 Ophiocytium majus | reverse complement strand
CGCCGCTCCACAGCTGGCCGCCGGCGCCACCGCCGGCGCCGCCGCCGCCGCCAGCGCCGCCGTGGACTTTCGCGACTGGTTCCGTCTGAACCCCGTGCCGATGGCGGTGGCGGCGACGGGGGGCAACGTCGTGGACGCGAACGAGCGCTTCCTGCGCGTGCTCAACCTGACGGCCGACGAGGCGCTCGGCGCGGCGCTCCCCAACCTGCTCGCGCCCGCACACGTTCAGCCTGTGCTTACGGCGCTGGGCGCCATGGTGGCGGGCTGCGCCAGCGCCCCCATTGCCGCGCCCGCCGCAGCGCCGGGCCTGGACCTGGCGCTGAGCCCTGTGCTGAGCCCCACGGGCCAGGTGGTGTGCTTTCATGTGGCGGTGTTGGAGGCGGGGCAGGGGGCGGCGGGGTGCCCTGCGGCGGCCACCGCTGCGGTTGCCGCCATGGCCGCGGGGAGGGAGCGCGCGGGCGGCGGTGGGCGAATGGCGAGCGGCGGCAGCTTGTAGTGGCGTGTGCGCGTGCGCGTGCGCGCCACGCTGCTGGTGCTGAGCACAGTGTTGTGGTGCGTGCTGCTGCTGAGCACAGCTTGTGTTCAGCAGTTGCTTAGCGGCCTTTGCTCAGCAGCCGTTGGCGCGTGCGCCCCCCCCCCCCCGCGCCCCCCTCCCACACCTCTGCGTGTTGGAACGCGCTGCGTGTGGTGAAACCGTGCGTGGTATACACGAGAGACTTTGACGCACTGCCCTCCTTTTTCTGCACCCCTCTCACACACCTGCAGAGGCCTTTCCCGACCTCTGTGGGCCTTGTACATAGAGGGCAAAGTGCGCCGTGCAAACGCCACACAGTGCGGATTCCACACAGTACTCATGCTGAGCTCGCCTTTGCTCAGCAGCATAGATGCAGGAAGGGATGGGGGTGGGGGGGGGCAACACAGGCAGTGGCAGCGGCAGGCAGCAGATGGGTTGGTATATGGCCGGCTGGTGGTGGTGGTGTGTTCGTTGTGGGGGCTTTTTCCTTAACTCCCAAGGGTGCATGTCTTGCGGTTGGTGCTATATATCGGTTGCCACCATCATACAATACGACTTGACCACACACAATCACTAGCAGAGAGGGACCTGGTTCTTTGTGGGCAGTTTCTGCAACAAAATGCATTGCTGCTGCTGCTGCTGAGCACTGCCGCCGATGCACACCGACCCACTGCGCAGCCATTGAGCACTGTGGGCTCGTCCCTTCGATGGGGACCACACACACGAGCTGCGGCGTGCAGATTGTTGAAGTTGGGGTATGGCGGCAAGTTGAAGTTGTGCGGGCGCATCCAACGGTGCTCAGCAACACGTTGGCAGCAACTGGGTGGCATGGCAGGATCCAGAAATGCAAGCGGCGGCAATGCGGTCGCTCGCAGTACCCTTTCGTGGATAGGAGACTGTGTCCACACATGCCCCGGCATTTGCCCTGGTCATGCTTTTTCTCAGCCGTGCACACCATGTGTACAGGGCTTTTGTGCCCCAAGCGCAGTTTGATCATCATCAACTGCTTCGATTTAAAACTCCGCTTAGGGCGCGGAAAGCCCTGTGCACATGGCGCGTGCAGGGGTGCGAAAAGCATGACCAAACGTGTGTCGCCTGTTGCTATACAGCTAGGAATGTATGGCAATGCAGTGCACTCTGATGTAATGTAAGCCTGGCATGTTGCCACAGCGCTTCTCTAATGCTAGTAGTGTAGTGTTATTTTAATGTGCACCTGTGGGCGTGCAAGAACCAGGGCATGCCCGTCAGCATGTGAGGTAGGGACTCCAGACGGCGGTATATCCTATGGCGGGCCGGCCTGCCCACTCGGACGCCTGGCACGCCTGTCGTTGTGGTCCTGCGGTGGTGGCTCCCAGCATGTAGCAATGGCCATTGCCCATGCCTGTCAACACACACAAGTGCGGCAGGCAGGCAGGCCCTGGCGGCCGGCAGGCATACCAGCGCACTCACTGCTGTGTATGCTTGCACCTGGCGTTAAACTTGCCAATGTCGGTAGTCTATCATATGATTGATTGGCACTTGTGGGCGTGCAAAAACCCAGGTTGTGGGCGTGCAGGAGCCCAGGTCATGCAAGCAGAGTAAAGCCGTGCCCAGCCTGCGCCAAGACCGTTAGTCTACTTCGAATTACATACAGTACTTTCCGAGCATGTTAGTGGTGTAGAGTATGTACAGTCACAAACAAAATTCGCAGAAGCAGTCAAAGAACCTTGAGGACCGAAGGTCGGCGATGGCATAGGATACCCATGCATTCCGCCGCAGCTCAGCGCGCAGCACGCAAGTGTGGCATTGCACCTGGGTGGCGCACGCCGGCATGCCGCAAGCATATATGCCTCTCGCACGTGCTGTCAGCAACTGCAGGTCTGCTGCTGCTGGCGTTGCCGCTCACGTCCCGACGCGCGCAGTGCTCAGCACAGTGCACTGCTGCTCGCCGCGCATGCGCACTTGCGAACGGTCAAGAATTCTCACGGGCGCGCTGAGACCAGCGCAGGAGCTGCTGCTGAGCACCGCCGTTCCTGCTGGTGTTCCGCTGCAGCGCTGTCTAAATTTCGGCCATATTTCGGCAGGATTGTGTGCACCAAACATTGCAGCATGCCGGCGGGTGTGGAGGGGTCTGCCCCCCCTGTAGCAGCTGGCAAAAACAATGCAGGCAGTTGTGCTCAGCAGCACGGAGCGTCCCACTCCACTCCGCTCCCACAATAACGCAGCATGCAGCTCAGCTGGCGGTGACCAGCAGCAGGTGCCGTTATGCACCTGCCTCGGCGGCGGCAGTAACTGAAAACACCGCCGCCAAAGCTGACCCAGGCAGCGATTTCTAATGCAGGTTTGCACCCTTGCATGTGCATGCTTGGTGGCGCGGGCGCCGGAGGCAGCGCCCGAGCAGCTGCTGAGCAGCAGCAACACAGCCCTGCCAAGAGCTGCTGAGCACTACCACTGCTGCTGAGCACTCCACAGCTGCTGAGCACTCCAAGAGCTGCTGAGCACCCCAAAAGCTGCTGAGCAGTCCAACAGCTGCTGAGCACTCCAACAGCTGCTGAGCAGCAGTTGCTGAGCACACACACCTCATCACGCGCCGCCACACCTGCTCAGGAGTACCACCGCAACAGCTGCCAGCCCCCCCCCCACGCCTCCATACCTCATCCCACCCCATACCAGGAAACACACACGCACGCACGGCACGGGGCCCCACCAGCAGGCACTGCGGCGGCAGCGCCACCAGCCGCGCCGCTGGCACCAGCAGGCACGGCGGCGGCCGCAGCGCCACACGTGCGCCTGGCGCCAGCACCGAGGAGGAGGCGGCGGCGGAAGCATCAGAAGTGCCCCTGGTAGCAACACCACAGCGCGGCAGCGGCGGTGGCGGCGGCGGCAGTGTTGACATGTGCCCCTGGCAGTGGTATGAGGATCGGCGGCGGTGGCAACGGCAGCGGCGGCGGCAAAGTCACGTGTGCCGTGGCACTGACACCGAGGAGTGGCAGCAGCGGCGGCGGTGGCGGGGGACGGCGGCGATGGCGGCGGCGGCGGCGGCGATGTCAGATGTGCCCCTTGCAGTTGGGGGCGCCGCAGCTGCACTTGAGGAAGGAGGAGCCCCGCTTTCCGCTGTTGTAGGACCAGGACAGCTCCGTTCCGCGCGCGACGGCGCAGTTGGTGAAGAAGGCGAGCTGCGGGTGCCGCCGGCCGCACATGATCTGCGCGGTAAAAAATAAAAATAAAAAATGGTGCAGGTAGCCGTGGGTGGGTGGCGGGGGGGACATAGGTGTGAATGCGTGTGTGTGAGTGCGTGTGTGTGTGTGCGATCATCGCGGAGATGCTGTGTATGTACTACTACGTAGTACGTAGTATTTATCTGCTGCTTCTTAGGCGCTATCTTTGCTTTGTTCACCCCTTTGCACGGGTCCGACCAGGGTGACGGCCCCTCTACCGGCAAGGAGACCTAGAGGTTATCGCTCGGAGATTGAGGAGTTTTCATATGTTCCACATGAGGTATGTTAAAAGTATACAGTATATACATACTTGGAAGTGCATGCACTTGGTAGAAATGCACTGCTGTGGTATGTGTTGTACATGTGTGCATGTGCACAACACGCGTGAGTGAGTGCGTAGAGTGCGTGTGTGCGCGCGCGCGCGCAACCATAGCAGAGGTGCTCTGCACGGATGAACGATATGCATACTACAGCAGTACTACTGTACTACAGTAGTACTACATAGTGCAGCCTCCAAGTGCAAATAAATAAAACTACATAGTGCAGTACCGGAACATACATCCGACGCCTTCTTGGCGCACGGGAAAGCCCTGCGCACATGTGCGCACCTGGGGAAAGGACGACCAGATGCGACATCACGGTGCTCATACATATACACGAAGTATTATGATACTACCGTAGTACTTCAAAAGTGCACGCTTCGTAAGTACTGCTAGTATGTGTATACATTGTACCATACAATGACATACCGGTACTTCTTGACGTACTGGTATTACGTAGTACTAGTACCATCAAACTACGTAACAGTATATAGAGAAATTTCTGTACAGCGCGAAAAATCCTGGCAGGGAGCTCTTTCCCAGTCCACATGCAAAACTCTGCGTCATCCCTAGCCCTCAAGGACACTGACCGGCGCGTGTAGGTGTGGAGGCTGTCTGGTGTTTTTCACCAGGTGGACAAATCATCCCACAGGCTTCGGCCTGGCATTTTGCCCCAGCCACGGCAGCATGTGGGCTTAGCAGCCTTTTGCGTTTCTTTCACATGGCAGGGAACAAACAGGCGGGCGCCTGACTAGGTCCCACCAGACACTGCAGAGTGCACTGTATTTGCCTGGCACAGCAAAAGGTTTGTGTTCGAAGCTGATGCATTGTTTGTCACCTGTAATTACTTGACATGTGCATGGACGCTCAACTTCATTGTGAAACTGTGATGACTGAGACGGCTCACTGAACTACTACAGGTAGCAGGCACTGTGGAATGCTTGCAGTGCGCAGCACAAGGTTGGCGGCACAACTGATGTATCATGTCATGGCGTTGTAGTACTTGACACCAAAATTAAATCGTCCTGCAAGTGTAACTAGTTATTGTACACACTTTTCATACTTGAGCAAAACTATCACAGCATAACACTTCAGAAGCACTTGCCTTTCGCAGCACAAGGTTGGGGTCGCAGCTGTGGTTCACGAGGCGCGCAACATTCCCCACCAGGCGTGCATCCACACTGCATCAGTTGAAGTTGTAGTTTGAAGTTCCGGGTGCACATCAACGGGCAGCAGCAGCAGCAGCAGCAGCAGCGGCGGCAGCAACAGTCGGAGTAAAAGCGACGGCAGCGGCAGCGGCAGTGGCAGCAGCAGCAGCAGCAGCAGGGCAGCACCAACGGGGCAGAGGCAGCAGCAGGGGAGCGCAAGCAGGTTCAGCGAGGAGTCGTGTGCAGCTGCAGCAATTGAAGTTGGGAGTTGAAGTTGGGGTGGCAGCAGCAGCAGCGCAGGTGTCACGACAACTGCCAGCAGAACCTTTTGCAGCGAAGAACTTGAGTCGCCAAGCGTGCCTCACCCACCGTTGCGTGTCCCCTACTTCTTGAAGTAGCTCAACGTGCCCCTAAACCATGCGTCGCTGCGGCCCACAACTGCACGCTACCACCACTGCTGCCGACATGACGCTGTCCCCCCAAACCCAGGCATGCTCGGGACACGCATATGCCCTTCAGTCATGCACACCTTAAGTGCCCTGCCGCAGTGCTGCTCGTGCACGCTACCAGGGGAATATGGGCCCAATGGTCGGCTACCCTGCCCGGCTCCCGTTAGGCCTGCAAATTGCAACAACTACTTGCAGTTTTTTGATGTACTACGGTACTACAGTGGTCTCAGTCACTTCTAGGATGAAAGCTGATCTTGAAAGTTTCTCGTGAGGACAAAATAATTTCAAGGAGCGGTTTTACAGACAGTAGAGATTGCAGAAGCGCATCGATTGCAGGTGGTCCGGATGGTGGACTCGTCCATGGTGGGTAGGTAGCATAGGACCCTACTGTTTTCAGGGGTGCCGCGAAAAGGCGGTTGCTCTATAGCAAACTTCGTCCCATCCTGGAGTCCAAAATCGGGACTTTGCCAAAAAAACGTTCTCGATGAGGCGCGTCTCCTCCACTACTTGGTTGGTGGTGATAATTTTGTCCTCAGCAGCAACTTTCAAGATTAGGTAGGGCCCGTTGACAGGGCCGCTTGGGGGGGGCGCTAGTGGCTGCCACGAGCCGCCGCACTGGTTGCGCCCAGTTTGGCAGCAGCAGATACACTCGCAACCTACACGGTTCACCTTCACCGCTCCATGTTGGGTGTGCTGCAGCCCTGCGCGCTCCTCCTCAAAACTCAGACCCCTTCGCGGTATTTTTTTTATCGCAATCCATTAGCCGGCGGGTTTCGGGAGCGTCGGCATGCCTCAGGACAACCAAGGCGGCATATGTGAGTTGCACATAAGCACTCTGGCCTAACACGGCCGGCTGAGCTGTCAAACACGCGCTTCTAAACTTGCCGTCTAATGGATTGCAATGGAGGTAGCACATTATTATCTGCACATAATCTGCTCAGCACTGCGGGAACGCACGCACCTCAGGTAGGCTTCGTCGCGGTGGTCCACAACTTCAATTTCATAGTAGTTGATGCCACTGCCCTCCTCGCCCTCCCCGCCCCCTTCCCCACCCCCCCCAGCACCAGCACCAGCACCAGAGCCAGAGGCAGCACCAGCGACACCACCAGCAGCACCAGCACCAACAGCGCCAGCACCAGCAGCACCAGAGGCACTGGCGGCAGCGCCGGCAGCAGCGGTGGCAACAGCAGCACCAGTGGCGGCGGCGGCGGCAGATCGGTCGCAGGCATCGCTGTCATCGGCGTCGGTGGCGTTGCTGGCGCCGCTGGAGCCAGTGTCTGCGGCGGCGAGCTCCTGTTCGTCGCCGTCGTGCGTCTTGTAGCGGCCCGTGTACAGGAACACAAACTGCGGCGGCGGTGGCGGTGGCGGCGGGAGAGGCTGAGCAAAACGTCTTTGCATGAATATGTATAAAGTTACACACGAAGTACAGTGTGCTACTACTGTATACCTCTACTTGAAGTCATGTACAGTGCACACTTCGAAGTACAGACACGTACATATGCATGCAACTACTACGTGTCGGTGGCAGTGTCCTGTTCGTCGCCGTCGTGCGTCTTGTAGCGGCCCGTGTAAAGGAACAGAAACTGCGGCGGGGGACGGTGGGACAGGTGTGCTGAGCACTTGCGTTTGTCTGGACATATAGGTGCACATACATGTATGTATGCTACTGTAGTTTCTTTGCTCGACACAAAGAACGTGCATCCGCCACCAGTTGTTTTTTTCTGTTTGTCTGTGCGTATTTTTTGTTTTGACTGCTGAGCACGGCGGTGCACGCGCCTGCCATCTGCCGACATCCTCCAGCGTCGCACCCCCTGCTGCAATTTTCTCTGCTGAGCAAACGCTGCCCCACAGCGTTTCTCTGCTGAGCACACCACCCACAGTTTTGTCTGCTGAGCACGTACCTGCCACCTGCTGATGTCCTCCAGCGTGCACGCGCCCCACCCCTTGCTGCACTTTTATCTGCTGAGCACATGCTGCCCCACACTTTTCCCTGCTGAGCACATGCTGCCCACAGTTTTGCCTGCTGAGCACCCCACCCACAGTGTTGTCTGCTGAGCACGCGCGAGCACGCGCCTGCCATTTGCTGACGCCCTCAGTGTACGGACGCCCCACCCCTTGTCGTAATCAATTTCACCTGCCGAGCATGCTGCCGCACACTTTTCCTTTTTGGGATTTTGTCTGCTGAGCACGCACCTGCCACCTGCCGACGTCCTCCAGGGTTCGGACGCCCCAGCCCTTGTTGACGTCATGGAACACCTCCAGCGGTATGGCGTTGCCCCGCTGGGTGGTGCCGAGGCGGCCGCCGTCCTCCTCGAGGCAGTCACACTTGCAGTGCGGCCCGCACTCGTAGATGCCCCTGAGGTAAACGTGTAGCAGCATTGTAGGGGTATTTACAAATAAAAGCCACACATGAGCAGATCATAAAGTATTTCAGAAGTATGTACTGAAGTATGTGCGCAGTGAATATGGCAGTGCTCAGCAGCTGTGCTGAGCAGAAGCAATTCTCCTCGAGGCAGTCGCACTTGCAGTGCGGCCCGCACTCGTAGATGCCCCTGAGGCGACACGTACAGCGGCATATGTTATTTGTACAAGTTCAACATGAGCAGGTCATAAAGTATGTCGAAGTGTGTATGTGCGCAGTGAAAATGGCAGCGCTCAGCAGCTGTGCTGAGCAGAGGCAGCCCTCTGTCGAGGCAGTGAGGCCCGCACCCGTAGATGCCCCTGAGGCAAAACGTAAAGCAGCAGCATGGTGGGTGGCAGTGCTCAGCAGCTGTGCTCAGCAGAAGCAGTGCTCGTCAAGGCGGTCACACTTGCAGTGCGGCCCGCTCTCGTAGATGCCCCTCAGGCAAAACGTACAGCCGCATGTAGGGTTGTTTACAGGTGTGACATGTGAGCAGAGCATGGAGTAAGTACTTTCATGTGTGCAGTGAAAATGGCAGTGCTCAGCAGCTGTGCTCAGCAGAAGCCCGCGGTGCAATTCGCACTCGTGCGAACACCATGCAGCTGCAGTGGAGTTGCAAAACTCGCACGTGGGCAGGCTGCTTACATACTTCCGCTCCTCACACGTTTTTGAAGGGGTTGTCGAGGCTGCCGTCCGTGTTGCAGGGCAGGAGAGGCAGTGCTCAGCAGCAGCAGCAGGCGGTGCTCGGCAGCAGCGAGCAGTGCTCAGCAGCAGCAGTGCTCAGCAGCGGCGCTCAGCAGCGGCGGCAGCGGCGCTCAACAGCGGCAGCAGTGGTGCTCAGCAGCGGCAGCAGCGGTGCTCAGCAGCGGCAGCAGCGGGGACACCAGTCACGTCGTGGAGGGGTTGTCCAGGCTGCCATCCGCCTTGTAGGGCAGCGGCAACACCACCACTCACGTCTTGGAGGGGTTGTCGAGGCTGCCATCCGCCTTGTAGGGCAGCTGCTGCCCGTTATGCCCAGTACAGGGGCACAGTGGCCCGCAGGCCCCCTTGCAGCTGCATGCGTGCGCGGCCGTGTGGTGCCCCGGCGCGCCCCCGCCGCCGCGCACGCACGGCGGGTTGTCTATGTTGTCGCTGTAGTAGAAGAAGCTGATCAGAAGTTGAAGTTGAGAGTTGAAGTTGGGGTGGGGCGGCGGCAGCAGCACCGGGGGGCAAGGGAAGCGGTTGCGGCGGCGGTGGCAGCGGCGGCACTCAGCTGCAGAGCTGCTGTACATACTCCACCCCAAAGAAATCGTAAGGAAAGCAAAAGTGGCGGTGCTGGCAGCGGAAGCTCTGAGAGCAATTGGTTGCACAAGTACGCAACTGCCCCCCAAAACCTATCAGAAAACCATGTGTGCAGCAATCCTGTTGTCCATGTTGCACAGGAAACGAAGTGAATACATTCGCTCTCCTGTGTGCACATGCACCTGTCGGTAGGTAGCACACACACGTACTACAGTGGAGTGAGCGCACTGCCCTGTATGGCGGCCTGGCGGGCGCCCTGCCCTGGCAGGTCGGGCCCTAGCCTGCTGGCGGCTCAGGCCTGCCTGCTAGCAATTGTTGCTCTTGGGTGTTCAAACTTGTGAGCTGGTGTGTGTATGCCACTGGGCATGTGCCATCGCCACGAACGTGTGCTGGGATGCATGGCATGGGCTCTTGCACGCCCACAAGTCTCTTGTTTGTTTACAAATACTACTAGTAGTAATACTACTACATCCTTATACTTTCATAGTATGTGTGCTTCGAAGTATGTATGCCGGTGTACTTTAAAGTACATCAGAGTACATAAGACAACTCAATCTAGAAGCGGTGAACTCTAGGTCTCCCCAACGGTAGGGGCCGTCACCCTGGGCGGAAGTACATAGAGTGCACTTTGCACTGCGATGAGTGCGCTCTGATTTAGCGCGGTATGCGGTTTAGTGCGGGGTCCAGAGGCCTGTCACATGCCACATGGTTATATATACTTCAAGCAGTAAACGATATAGAATGCCCTATGTGATCTAGTGCGGGTCTTGCTTTAGTGCGGGCTCCTAGGAGGGTGACACTGCCCTGCACTAAATCGTGAGTGCACTGTATGTGACTATTTTCTCCTAAGAAAAACTATGTGCGCATTCTCACTTGGGCGCGTGCAGCGCCCCGGAGGAGCCGCGGCGGGGCACCAGGTGCACAGGTACACACCCTTGGGTTTGCTATGCTTCTCATAAATAACTGTGTACCCTGATACGTCAATAGTATGTACTTCGATGTACTTCTTGAAGTATGTATACCGGTGTACGTCAAATGTACTTCAGAAGCACATATGTGACCATTCTCTTCTCAAACTACTTCACGTATGTGAATATTTTCTCACTTGGGCGCGTGCAGCGCCCCTGATGAGTCGCGGCGGGGAACCAGGCGCACGGGGTGCGGCTCCGTTCCCAAACTCATGTCTTTGCTGAGCAAAGACAGCTCCCTTGAGCTGCTCAGCGTAGCACCGTGCCGCACCAGCAGCCGCCCCAACTCGTGCAGCTGGTACTGCTCAGCAGAGTGTGAGTTGAAGTTGTGGGTTGAAGTTTACGGGGGGCAGCAGGCAGTGGCAGCGGCGGGGGTGGCAGCAGTGGCGGTAGCAGCAGCAACAGCAGCAATGGCAGTGGCAGAAGCAGAGCGGTGCAGCAGCAGCAGCAGTGGCAGCAGCAGTGGCAGCGACAGTGGCAGTGGCAGCAGTGGCGGCGGCGGCGGTGGCAGGAGCAGCAGGAGCGGCAGTAACAGCAGCGGCAGCGATGGCGGCCACCACAGAGGCAGCAATTGGCAGTGGACCAGCAGCAGTTGGCACAGAGGTGAGCGGCCGCCTATATACTTATGAGAAGTACTCTGTGGTACTTTTGAATTACTTCGAAATCTGTCAAAAGTGTATGGTGTCTGCACTATCTTGTGTTGGCCCGGGCAACATGCAAAAAACCTGGCAGCCCTGGCTGCGTCAGTGTGACAACACTTGCATCACTATTCACTGCGCACATGAGTTGCACACTTGCTGTGCGGGACTAACAATCCTGCCCGCCGTTCGTGGCACATCCTGACCTACACCAGCCAGGCTTTACCATGGGGTAGCGTCCACTCTAGCAATAGCAAGCTGCTGGTCATGCAAGCGGCGTACTCACAATGGCGGCGGTGCAGCTCGAAAGTGGGCGAACAGCGCCTTGTTCCGAAGTGTCGCCCGACAGCAGCTTGAAGTGTCATCATTATCAACTATGCTAATGATTAAGTTGATTACAAGTGATTAAGTGACTGTAACTGCCTCCCGAACTAGGTAACCCCTGACAATGTTTTGCGTTGCCAGCTGTCAATACTGGTAGCGTACATTGCATGCATGCACTCAAATACTCGCAAGTAGTTGTTTGCGTGGCTCAGAAGGTCACATGCCCCCCCCCGCCCCCTTCATTATTATGGTATTTATAAATAAATACTTCAGAAGCGCCATGGTTTGCATATACGCAAAGGATAATTACTGAAGTAGTAGTAGTACATATCAATTATCACCTCCCAAAAAGCCCGCTTGGGCGACTACTTGGAACAAATCGCTAGCATTGACAGGGTGGGAGCACTCCCTTGCTGTGCACGCCGCTGGCACACATAACTGCCACACAATTCACACACAGTGAGATTGTGTTGATTGGCACTCGTGGGAGTGCAATAGCCCAGGCACAGCGGATGCCGGCATGTTGCAGCCAGGCGGCCAAGGAAAAGGCCCAACATATGTATCTCTATGATGGAATCCGCGCTTCGGTAGGTGCGAGACTTGACTGCCCTGAGTAGGCGCAAGTCTTTGCTACGTTCACCCCCTTGCACGGGTCCGCCCAGGATGACGGCCCCTACCGGTGGGGAGACGGGGAGACCTAGAGTTTATCGCTCCTAGATGAGTTTTCATATGTGTATATGTACACTACTTCGCAGCACTACAATATACCTCGCAGAACTACTACCACCAAGGTACAGTATACTTCTGAAGTACCATTCTTCGCAGTACTTCAACAGTATAAACTATGATACGCGTGCGCTGTCAAGCAGGGGTGCAGCAAGTTTGTGGGCCTGAGCGGCGGTCACCGGTTGTATGACCATAACATGATGTATACAGATACTTCGCGGTGTACTAGTGAATAAGTGTATGCATACATGTACTTCATAGCATAGGTATATGTAAATTCCACATATACTGAAGCACACTTGAAGTACACTTTTTTTGAAGTATGTTGTATGTCAGTGCTTTACCACAGCTCGCCACGCGCCGCCACCACACGCTCACCTTCAAATGGACCCCACAGTCAGCTCGCAACCCCCACCCCCCACCCCATAGGGTATTCAAATCCATGTGAACATACCACATACTGTACCTGGTACGTTCCAGTAGTGTTTTAATAGTACCATGTGCCACGAAAGAGGAGCAGGAGCAGCACAGCGCTGTGACAAACGGCCATGACTGTGTGGAAGTGCTGTCTCAAGGGTGCAGACGGCCCTGGCCGAACGATATTCGGGCTGGGTTCGTTCGGGGTTGAGTTCGGTGCCGAACCCACTCTCTAACTGAAGCACATATACATTGTATGTAACAAGCACGTACATCCACACACATGCACGTACATCCACCTGTGTATACTGTACTGTATAACACTTTGAGTATGGTATGTACACATGTACCATATGGTATTTATGTGTGTACTACATGATTGTAAAAGGTTGTGAGTTCGCGTACATGCTGCCGGGCATGTACCATTGCTCCGCGCACGCTGGCATGCGTGACTTGAGCCCTTGCATGCGCGCCCCCAAGTGCAAATAAATAAAAGTACATGAATCCATGTACATGGTTCTGTCGCGCGTGGCGCACTCACCATGGTGCTCCAGTACAGCGTGGACAGGCCCCGCGAGTCAGTTGTGTTCACATTCAGCAGAGGCCGCTGCCCCTGCCCCCCCTCCCCTGCCGCCGCTGCGGCCGCCGCTGCGGCCGCCTCAGTCGGCCCAGTCACCACAGTGCACGCAGCCAGCAGTGCCGCCGCTGCCTGCACCCTCGCCGCCACCCGCGCTGCCGCCTCCGGACAGTCATCACGCTGCGCCAGCCACCGTGTGAAATTCATGAAATTCATGAATTGATGGCAGGCGGTGATCACGCGGTTAGGGTGCGGTGTCGTGGTGCTGGCGAGCATGGGTGAGCGCGTGAAGGGGGCCTCAGGTAACATGCGCCACAGTGCGGCGTGAAATTCATGGTACTTATGAATTCATGGCAGGCGGTAGCGGTGGTCACGTGCTGAAGGTTTGGTATCGTGGTGCTGGCATGCGTAGCTTGCGCGTTGAGAACAGGCAAATGATGTAGTTGAAGTATATAAGACCACATGAATGCCTTGTCGGAGCTACTAGTGAGTTGAGTGAGCGCACTTCGGATTCAGCTGTGGCTCGACTGCCCACAACAGTGCTGCATGCCATCGCTTGCAAGTACAAGTGCATACAAAACTGCATGTACTTTGCAGTACAAATACAGCAAACTTTCTTTGAAAAAACTGACATAAACGAGCAACTAGTGACCAGCAAGCACACCTAGGGCTCAGGCGTGGCCGCCGAGGCCCGCATTGCCAGTTGAAAGCACTACAGTTTAGCAGTATAGACTAGGCACATGAATGCCTTGAAAAGCTACTCCATGTTCAGTCGAAGCACTTCAACTACAAGCGGGCAAGCGCACCTCGGGGTCAGGTCCGCCCCGGACAGTGATGCCACCTGGAGGTAAAATTATAGACTTGCCCACATGAATGCCTTTCAAAAGCCACCCACTGCAACACTCGGGAGGAGTGTACAAGGGCAGCGATGCCACTTCAAAGTAGCAGCTGTATGCAATTACCCACATGCATGCCTCACAAAAGCGACTACCTCAAGCACTACTAGTAGTGAGCAAGCGGGCCGAGATGCTGCCGCCCAGGCCAGCGATGCCAGTCGGAAGTGCTAAGTGTACACACAAAGTAGACTTTCCCGCACTTTGGTATGACTCTCAAGCTCTACTAGTTGTGAGTTTGCGACCGTTCCTACCTCAAGTACCGGTGAGCAAGCGTAACTCGGGCTGGCGTGCTGCCGCCCAGGTCAGTGACGCCAATCGGAAGCACTAGGTGTATTTATGACTTTTCCACATTGACGACTCTCAAGCTCTACCACATTGAAGTTGGTGTTAATGTTGAAGTTGCTGTTGAAGTTGAGAGTGGGAGCGCACCCCTGGTTCAGGAGCGGCCGCTCCGGACAGCAATGCCCCCTTTAAAGGCGTAACAAAGTGTATAGACTTGCCCACATGATTGCCCTTCAAAGCCCAAAAGTGTACTTCAGTAGTATACACTTGCCGACGTGAATGCCTTTCAAGGACTGCTACTTTAGATTTTGACAAGCGCACCTTTTACAAATTTTGTGTGCGCACCCTCGCCCAGGACAGCAATACCCTTTGATAGCGTACCAAGCGTATAGACTTGCTCACATGACAGCGTTTCACAGATTGCTACGTGTGAGTGTGACAGACGCACCTCGGGGGGCGTGTAGCCGCCCAGGACAGCGTTGGGTACCGGCAGCGTCCCAGTCCGTTGACGTGTAGTACCAAGTGTTAGACCTGCCCACATGACTGCCCTTCAAAACCCATAAGTATATACATACAGAATTACCCACATAAACGCCTTCACAAACTGCTACTTCATACATATGAAATTCACAAGCGCACCTCAGGCTCAGGCGTCGCCGCCCAGGACAGCGTTGGGTACCCGCAGCGCCCCAGCCCATTGACGTGAACAGTGTGCGCCACCAGCACCGGCACCAGTGACGCGTGGCCCAGAGACAGGCACAGCTGCAGTGGGTTCTGACCGTGCCTGCAGGGGGAGGGGGGAGGGGGGGGGGGGGAGGTTGGAACTGCCGTGCGTCAGCAGCCAGTAGTGTATTTCAAGTATTATGGTGGTGTGAACCATGTGTACAGTACATGTTGCTAAAGGCTCTCAAATCAAAACAATTTCGGGTTACTTTGGGAGGCACCAAACCAACACAAATGGAAGCAACCAACCACGGTCTTGTTGCATAACACACCCGGTACCGTCCCCCAACACTGATTTTCTCTCTCCCAGAAATTCCGCGCGGGGCAGCTACCTCAGAGCAATACGGTGTGTGTAAGTCAAAGCAATCCGCGCACTTGTGGTATTAAGTAAGGTGCCACAGTACCTGCCCCCCCAGTTTCCGTCCCGGGCGAGCACTAAGACGTTAGGTGCCAAGACCTGAGCCGAGCATGCGCTTGTTGTACAAGGCGCCCATTACCTGCCTCCCCCCGCAATTGCTCTCTCCCCCCCATCCCAAAATTTCCGTCCCTGCCGAAAACTGTGGAACGAGGCGGTAGGTGCTAAAACTTAAGGCGACAACGCACTGGTTGCATGCCCTCCCAAAATTTCCGTACGTGGCGACTACTTCAAAGTACTTTGGAGCTAAAACTCAGTGCAACAACGCACTTGTTGTACAAGTCGCCCGTCACCTGCCCCCCTCCCCAGTTCCCTTCTCCCCCCCAAAAAAAGTTCCGTCTCCGGCAATTTGAAACAAAGAATCAGGTGCTGGAACTCAAGGCAGCAGCGCACTTCCTGTATAAGGCGCCCATTACCTGTCCCCGTCTCCAAGTTTCGGTCCCTGGCGACTACTTCGGAACAAGGCGTGAGGTATGTGATAGAACTGAAGGCAACAACGCACTAGTTGTATGCCCTCACACAATTCCCGTACCCTGGCGACTACTTCAAAGTACTTTGGAACTACTAGTTGAAAAATAATTCAAGGCAACAACGCACTTGTTGTATAGGGCGCCTGCGTCAAAGCGCCCCGTGCGGTGGGGGCGTTAGGTGCTAAGTAACAACGCACTTGTTGTACAAGGCACCCTTCACTTCCACCCCCCTCCCTCCCAAAGCTTCCGGCCCTGGCGACTACTTCGAAGTACTTTGGAACTACACTAGTCATTTTTTTTTAAAACAACAACGCACTTGTTGTACAGGGCGCCTGCGTCGAAATGTCCGGCGCGGTAGAAACGTTGGGTGCTAAATAACAACGCACTTGTTGCATGCCCTCACACAATTCAAGTACTTTGGAGCTAAAACTCAATGCAACAACGCACTTGTTGTACAGGGTGCCTGCATCGAAGCGTCCGGAGCGGTAGAAGCGCGCCCACTGCCTTTTGTGTGCCTCCAGCAGCAGCTGCGCCATCTCCACGCTGCCCTGCTGCACCGCCACATGCAGCGGGAAGTCGCCGCTCCCCCGCTCAACGGACTTGACGTCGACATCCTGGGGAGTGCTCAGCAGCAGCAGTGGCAGTGCAGCGCAGCAGCAGCAGCAGCAGTGCTCAGCAGCAGCAGTGCTCAGCAGCAGCAGCAGTAGCGGCGGCAGCAGCGGTGGCAGTGCGCGGCAGCAGTGGCGGCGATGTCAGCGGTGGCAGTGCTCAGCAGCAACAGCAGCAACAGTGCTCAGCAGCAGCGGCAGTGGCAGTGCTCGGCGGCAGCAGTAGCAGCAGTGCTCAGCAGCAGCAGCAGCAGCCAAAGTGCCCACTGGATGACCGCTTCACATGCCTGACTGTCCCCTGACAGACAACAGTGTGCATGACCACATGAATTACTAAAGAGCCTGGCGCACATGAAATCATGTGCGCATCTACATGACCACATGAATTCACGGGCGCAATTGTTCACATGCTCACCTGCTCCATGAGGGCGCGCACGGCCGCGACGTCCCCCCGCCGCAGCTCCCTAAAGAGCCTCGCGCACAGCACCTCCGCATCCGTCTCCCGCCGCCCAAACCTAGAGTTGCTGCCGCTGCCAGTCCTCCCCACCACTGCCCCGGCCGCCGCCGCCGCCGCAGTCACCCCCCCACCACGGCGGCCGCCGCCCCCCTCCTCCCCCTTCACCCTGCCTTCACCCTTTGTGGCTGCTGCAGCTGACGCGGTGGCGCCGCCGGCCGCGGCGCCGGCAGCCACCGCGGGCTCCTGCTCCGACGGCTGGCGCTGCTTTAGGCGCCTGCGTGGCTGCTCGCCCTGCTGAACAGGACACGCCTGCTCAGCAGCATCCTCTTCTGCTGAGCACGCGTCGCGCTCCGCCCTGCGCTTGCACGC
>JAULBY010025517.1:0-17182 GCA_032358315.1 Ophiocytium majus | reverse complement strand
GCCATGGCCGCTGATTTCCAGTTTTTTTGCAGCGGAGTGCGAACAAACCCCTTCGGAGCGCGCTGATTGGCTAGGACAAACTTGGTCATTCCTCAAACGGAGACCTAGGGACTAAGTCCCGAGGAACACATACTACACCCGTGATCAGATCAACCGCTTGAATGGTAGTACCAACTACACTCACGCGCACATAGCCGGAACGCTATTATTATCACGTCCACACTGTAGTGCAACTCCTGTTTTGACTGAGCATGCACAAGAAGGGTGTCGCACTAATAAACCTGTACAACCACTCTCAAGAGCACTTTCCACAACCTCCTCCCCCTCCGGGCCCTCTTGTATTTCTGCCAGCCAGACAATAGGGTGGGCGCGGCGCACCTGCATGTTTGCCATGAAACCGCCGCTGGCGTAATACCCTCCCTCGTGCAGGCGCAGGTCTCCGGCCACATGCAGGCGCCGCAGTGGTGCCGCCTGCTCAGTGGTGGCAGCAGCAGTAGTGGGCAGCGGGTGAGCGGCAGCCGGGAGCCACTTATGTACAGAAGTAGATGTACCTCAAGAAGGTGGCAGAGGCATTATTATGGCAGTTTCGTGTAGCAGTTTGAGCAGCAGTTGAGGGGTTACGCCAGCGGTCGGTGCTGTAAAATGTGGCGTAGAGCTTGCATAAGACTGCTGGTAAAAGCGCAAGGCCATCTACGCCTTCAGAGCTGGCAAATGCACAGAAGTAGTGGCCGGGCTGGCATGGACCACCCAAACGGGCGGCCCACTCAGGAGCTACCGCTACCAACAACTGCAGGCCGAAGAAGTGAGCACGACAGTGGGTCAAATAACCCGGAACGGCTTTTCCGTGCAAAGGCTTCGATATTCGTGGAACAGACAGGCCCCTGTCATGAAACGAGCCAAGGTTAGTGTAACTTTTTGCAAGCTGCGGCAGACTTGTGCCCATGCTGCCAGCAGCCACCGCCATGAGCTGCTGTAGTCAACAAAGGGTTGGCGGTGCGTGCAGTTTCATGTACCTTTTGGTGCATTTTTTTTAGCATCGGTCACACATGTGCACACGCACTTGGCTGCATTACCTACGCTAAGCGGTAGCGCCCGCGGTGGTCGGCATGTGTGTGTTTGCGGGCCGGATTTCAGACTTTCGGCAGAGCGCCAGAACGCATCCAGGGGTACCGCGTGTCCGGTTTTAAATATTTGTAGTGTACAACATACTTCTTGAAGTACTTATTTGAAGTACCTTGAAGTATCCAATACGGTATACTTCTGCATATACCTCATGAGTGTATGTGCAGGCACGCACCTGCGACACCGCCCACATCATCTCGTCCGCATGCACGCGCCCCCGCGCGTCCGTGTAGGAGCCGTGCGTGTCAGACTTGAAGTTCTCGGCGGAGCGCCAGAACGTGTCCAACGAGCCCGCGCCCGCCTCCTCCCTGTCCATCGCCCTGCAGTAGACGCCTTTTGCACCAGTAAACTCAACATCGTCTGCGTTGCGCCCCAGCCCAAGCACCTGCACACGGCACAGCAGCAGCGGCGGCAGCATGGTGGTGGCTGCTGGTGAGCCTGGGGGGGGGGCACTGATAATTGGGACCCAGACATGCCGAGGCGGACACCGGTTTTGATGGCAGGTGACAGGTAGTGTAGTTGGTGTCTTTTATGAGGTCAGATAAATGGGGTGCAGAATTTGCATTGGCAGGATGTACAGGAATGGGTTGGTGGTCGCACTTGGTTCCTCCATGGGGAACGTGGGGGTGGCATGCAAGTGGCTGCAGTAGGGCAGCAGCACGCTCGTGCGATGAAAATGCCACCTGCGTGCTTGCGATTAGTTGGTAACGTACCAGTACTTTAGAGGTGACAGTGCCTCTTAAGGTTTGTCCAACAAGAACGTACAAGTCACTAAGAGGTTTCCCCCCCACCCAACCCAACAATAGGGGCTGTAGGTGCAGCAGTGGGCAGTGAGGAGCACACGCCCTGCCCGGGTTGTACGCGCGGTGCAGGCGTGCCCGGATGGCTGGCGGCACGCATTATTTCATACTGCCGCACTGCTGTAGCTTCCAGCCAATCAGATGTCGCTGTCCCACGACAACGAGCGCGTCGGCTGTGGCGAGCCAGCCACGTGGTGACCACGCGCAACAACGACTTGCCTTGGGAGACACACGGGCAAGCTGCAGTTGCAACGTCCCGCCAAACTCACTGACCTGCGTGTAATAGCCGACGAGGAAGTCCCCTGAGTAGGTCCCCGGCTTGAACAGCACCGCCAGCCTCAGATCTGTGAAGTGTCCGGTGGTGCGGTCGTTGAGCAGCTCCGAAGCCTGGTTGAAAACGTCCTCCATCTCTGCTGTGGGCATGCTGGGGTCGAACACCAGCACCGTCTTGCACCCCTCCCAAGCGGTGGGGGGGTTGGGCTCTGCGTCAGAAGCTGGCGCCCCTGCAGCTGCCGCTGGCGAAACATCACCAGCATCACTGCTGCCAGAAGTGGACAGACCGCCAGTGCTCGGCGGGCTGCCAGTGCTGGCGGAGGGCTTGGTGGGAGGTGTGCTTGGAGCGGGCAGGGTGAGAAGTTGCGTCGGGCTGCGGAGTGCGTAGCCCACGCATGCCGCCGCCACAAGCACGGCGATCGCCACCCTGAGGCCTGCGCCTCCTAACAGGCTGCTGTCGAACGGCATGGCTCAAGCTCGCAATGAAAAACGCTCCCTCCCCACGTGGAAGATTTAAAAGGGGGGGGGGGGTTGAGGTTGTGTGTGTGTTGAAGTAGAATGCCAAGGAACGGGCGGGGAACGTTCTGTGCCATTTTAAAAATGGGGCGCAATACTTCGAACGCCTGTGCAACAACCCCCCAGGTAACAAGCAGCAGCATCACTCATGACATCAAAACTCCAGTGATAGAAAACGAATGCATGAAACCCATAATATTCAGCCACGATCACCCACGAATTGCACACGTGTGCCATCTGCCGGTGGCAGACAAACGAAAACGGCGCACCATCAACCTGCGTGCCCCCTACCAGTGCAGCAGCCCGCCAGGGAGAACCACCCCTCACACTTGTCTACAGCACGCGCCTCACTGCGCAGGCATAGAATGCCGCGCTGTGAGCACCATCAAAAACCAGTCGCCGCTGCTCAGCTGGAGCGCAGAACTGTGTCTGGCAGCGTCAACAGCAGCAGCAGGGCTGCTGTCGCTGGCGCCTGCACACGCGCTGTGCTGCAGCGCAACTTCAAGTTGTGCAAGATCTCCTGCTGAGCACTTGCTGGTCCCTGAGCGCCGCTGCAGGCAGCGGCCAGCGGAAGCAGGAAGTGCCGCCGCTGCCGCCAACCCCCGTTACCGTCCATCGCTCAAGCAGACGGTCCGCTCTTGGGCGGCGCACCCGCCGGCTTGGCCTCAGCCACAGGAGTTGTAGTTGTAGAAGCTGAAGTTGCAGGGGAGGGCGGCGCAGTGGCCTTTGCCTTCTTCATTTTGGCGGGAGTGCAGCCGACGCGCTCAGCCAGCGGCTTGGGCAGGAAGCGCCCCCTGCGTGAGTGTGTGCAGCAGCAGTCGGGAGCAGGGGCATTGGTGGGTGGCAAGGCGAGTGGCTAGGGGGCAGCACAGTAATGTGGTAAATGGCACAGCTGCCGGCAAAGCGTTCCGCGTGCACCAGCGCATTCCAAGGCAAGTGTTCACACTACATGTTCACTCCACCCGCAGTGTTCACTTCATGCTCAGTTACAGTGGCCAGCTTGTGATAGCATGACAATCCCTGGGTCGGCGTTGACAGATACCATGCACACCCACCAATGTGCTTTTATCAAACCCCACACATGTACCACAGGAGGGAAGCAGCTATTGAAACAAGGTTTAAGTACACACAATGCGCATGAACAAGGCCACGAAGGCATTGGAAGGAATCACAGTGCCTGCTGGGGTTGCCGCCATGCCGCCTGGCTGCACACAACGGCGGGAGCACACTGCAGATATGGATACCGTAATCCTGGGGAGAATGCCACCTCAGATGGGGGCACATAACAAGTGCGCAGGGCAGGCTCACAACTCATACCCTATAGACCAAACACCCAGCCAAAGTGGCTCCCACCAGCGAAAAAAATGCCTAGCTGCCGCCTACATTGCATCCCGCACTCCAACCGGGTGGACACAGCACAGGGCAGCCAGCACCAGCCTTGCCAGTCACTTCCCTTCCCCCCCACCTCTGCATAGCAGCGGCAATTTTAAGTCCTTTTTCTTCCCTGCCGCATGCATGTCCTCAAGTTATATGTGCCTAGGTGCGGCACCAGTCAAGCACCCTCCTACACAACTCACCACATGCGGCGCGCAATGGCGGCAAAGTAGTTGTGGCGGCCTGCCAGCGAGCCGGTGAGGAGTAGCAGCGCCGTGTAGATGGGGCTGACCAGCAGCACGCTGGCAATGCGGTAGCTCCACGGACCCTCCTTGAAGGAGCCCTCAATGCCTGCTCAGCAGCAGAGAGGTGCATGACCATTATCTCTTGGTTGGCACTATTTTAAATACATGTTTTAGGCCATGGAGCTCACTAAGTGAGTTGACACTGCATGCGTGCGCGTAAGGCTGTGCAAGGAGAGTTGCTGCCTGGTTGGGCTACGGGTTGCGCATGGCAGAATGGCTGCTGCATTATGGTAAGCTATTTTCAAGCTCATGCTATTGTGCCCAGGAGCAATGACAATTGCAAGTGCACGCGTGTACTTCGCAGCAGCGGTTGCAGCATCTACCATGCGCAACTGCAGCCACAAGCCATCCAAGTGCAGCGGCTGTCATGCATTGCCCTAGGTTTTTTACTTGTGCTGAGCAGCGCACCTAGGCGGGGCAGCACCGGCCGCACAAAGTACATGGAGCTGCTGCCGGTGATGGCAAACACCGTGCACAGCAGTGCCTGCTCCCCAAACCACGGCCCGCTCCAGCGCGGGTGCACAGGGGATGGCTTGGTCGTCCAAGCCACAAACCTGCAGCAGCACAACAGAGCAGCACCAGCACCACCAGCAGCACCACCACCAGCAGCACAGCAGGAGCAGCAGCAGGAGCAGCAGCAGCAGCGGTGCCGTCAGACACTGCAGGGGCAGTGCAAACACAGGGCTTTTACAACCCTGTCTGCACGGCAGTTTGGTGTTGTTGCAGCGCCATGGCATGGTGCATGTGTTGGCGCTGCCGCGTCTCATTAGCAGGCACTTGTGCTGCTTGCAGGGCGCCAGCATGCACAGGACATAATGAACCAGGCACTAACTGATCACACTGGAGAAGTTGACCTGGCACTACAGAAGAATGTGTGGATATAACAACTCCTCATGCACGATGCTGGCCTGCTGTTTGACCCCTCCCCAAAGATGATGCGCAGACCCCCCGCACCCCCTTGAACGGTTGAAACCGCCACGCCCCGCGTCACGCACCGCAGCTGCCCTACTAGTAGGCGTATGCGAAAAGCCTAAAATTGTCCTCACTGGCGAGCAGTGTTGGTCACCATGTTGTACTTGTTTGCCAGCAGGCGACACGCAAGCAACCGCCGATGAAACCGAGAAGTGACCGAGTGGCCTGGGTGGGACAACGCAACCGCCCGACCTACAAACGCACCGCAATACAACCACGCCGCAGCACCTACTAGTGGGCGGGCCAGCATCTGCTGCCGCGTGGCTACCAGCCACTATCACGCCTGTGTTACTGCAGGCATTCAGTGTGGTGTGAGTACCCGGCCTGAGCAGACAGCGCCGCCTCGTCCAGGCAGAGAAGGTGACCAAGGGTGGCGCGCTGCTCTGCTCACTCATGCAAGGCTGTGTGGCGCTGTGGTGCGCAGTGCTGCGGGCAGCTGCTGGTTTACACCACAGTACCACTGGATGCGCAACAGGAAACGGTGGCGGCGCGCACCTCGGGGCGCCCGGCCGTCGCAGGCGTCTCACACACAAAACTCTGCTGCCGTTTTGCACGGACCCTGGGGGTCCATGACACACAGCAAAAAACACCTGGCTGCTGCCGCCGCCGCCACCCAAAAAGTAGCGCTAGCGCCAGCATACTGGGTTGCACAAGCAGCACCTGGCACCTGCTTCCTCACAGCAGCCGCGCTCTCACCTGCTCCACGGCGACTGCGGAGGCTCCACCTTGTTAGTCCCAAAGCCTCGGTGAAGCACCGCAGGGGACCGCACAGGCAGGGCAGAGGTGCAACGGGCGCGCCCCAGCGCCATCATGTTTGGGTGCGGGCGTTGCCACCTGCACGCGCTGGCGTGCCGGAGTGTTGGCCGGGTGTGTGGGAGAGCCTTGGTGGCGGCACCCTGCTGCGCTGTCACTGAGGTCTGCTGTCTGCCGCGCGCGCGTGCTGCGCTGCAGGTCTGCGCGCGCGTGTGTGTGCTGGAACGATTTTGTGCTCAGCAGGACTGTTTGCACACAGGCACACACCCGGGGTACCCACAGTGCTGTGTGCACACTGACACACACACACACACGGGCAGTGCAGCGGCGGCAGGGACACACACAGGAGGGGGTGCAGCAGCCGCATCGGGGACACAGGTCCCCGTTTTCTCAACTCGTATCATCGGGAACGGCAGCTGGAGACTGGCGAAAGCCGTTCCCCTGCCGCCCAAGTTGCCACCTGGCACTTGCACTTGCACACACAGAAGGAGCACCCATCAGCGCCACGGTGCCTCGCGCAGCAGCATCATCGGTGGCAACATCACCTGAGAGGGATTTCCGCCGAAAATTTCCTGCGCCTGCACCGGCCTGCACACTAGGAGAGGCCGTGATCATAGCTGCAGTAGCAGCAGCAGTCAGCGCGAAACAGTTCCCAGCACATCCTGCCAGGAACAGCAGGGTAGGCAGCGGCCACAGCAACGCGCAGCAGCGCACCACTGAATTCAACACCACGCTACCGGAGCCCAGCAGCAGCAGCGGCTGACGCACCGCTGCGCAGAGGACACCCCACCCAACCCATCCGGCAAACCCGAGTCCGTGCTCAGCAGAAAAACATGAACGCGGACGCAGGCGACCCCATGCAGTGGTACCATGAGATACCGCCCGTCAGCCGCGCGTACATGACGGCGGCGTTCATCACCACGGCCCTCACCGCGCTGGACGTGGTCTCCCCCCTGCAGCTCTTCCTGAACTGGCAGTTCATACTGCAGGGGCAGCTGTGGCGCCTGCTGACGTCCTTCCTCTTCTTCGGCACCCTCTCCCTGGACTTCCTGTTCCACATGTACTTCCTCGCGCGCTACTGCCGCCTGCTGGAGGAGGGGGAGTTCCACCGCCGCACCGCCGACTTTCTCTTCTTCCTGCTGTTCGGCGCCGTTCTCATGGCCGCCGCGCAGCCCCTGCTGTCCCTCCCCTTCCTGGGCAGCTCTCTGAGCTTCATGATGGTGTACGTGTGGGGGCGGCGCAACGAGCACGTGCACATGTCGCTGCTGGGGCTGCTGCCCTTCACGGCGCCGTACCTGCCGTGGGTGCTGCTGGGGTTCTCGCTGCTGCTCAACAACCGCGCGACGCTGCCCACGGATATGCTGGGTATTGGCGTGGGGCACCTCTACTACTTCCTCGCGTTTGTGTACCCCGAGGTGCGCACATGATTTGTTGTCTAGTCATGTGTATTATGCTACACTTTTCGCCTAAATACCGTGTTTGCATAATGAACCGCGACCTGCGCACCAGGTGTCTGGGTCAGGGGTATATGGCACCCTTGCCGTGCGGTGCCCAGCAAGGCAAACGCCATCACAGCAATCCTGTGCTGCAAACCTTGGCATTGCGTGGTCTTGCTGCCATTGCCACGTTCAAGCGCCCTTACAACCCGCCACTCTCACATGCCAAGCCGAGGCCGCTACTTACCACTGATGTCGTTGCTTACCCCTGCTGCTATTGCTTACCATTGCTGCTGCTCACAGCTGCTGCCCCCCCTAACCACTGCTGCTGTGCTTCCCCCCTGCCCCCCTCCCCCCCCCCCCCCCCCCCCTACTGCTGAGCAGGTGGCTGCAATCCGTGGCTGGCGTCTCCAGCGCATCATCCGCACCCCTCACCTGCTACGCGTGCTGTGCGGCGAGGCACCGCTGGCAGACCAACCGCGGGTTGTTGACCCAGTGGCGGTGGCGGTGCCACCGGAGGCGGCGGCGGCGGCGGCAGCGATGGCAAGAGCGCAGGAGCGCCCAGCGGAGCAGCCCCCAGGGGGGGAGGGGGGGAGGGGGCTGCATGAGGACTGATGGGGGGGGGGCATGCGCAAGCTTGGAGAGTTGTGCTGGGAGCGCGAGGCTATGAACTGCAATGTGACTTGACAATGGTGAGCAAAGGGTTGGGGTGTGCGTATGCAGTCGGGCCAAAAAGTATACAAGTAGTGCTGGTGTTTGATTTATTTAGGTGTCGCGAGTGAGTGGAACCAGTGGGATGTGAGCAGCCAGCGGTGGGTGGGCGTGAGGCGTTATGCGGGCCGTCACGCTGCCCGTGGGCCGCTGGTGCAGCTGCAGCTGGCGCAATGCACTCAGTCAGGTTGGCGTCTGGTTTGCATTTCGTGCAGCTTCATGTGCGGTGCAGTCCAGCATGGACCTGCACAGTGGCACTTGACGCAGTTTGGCAGCTGCGACTTGACAGCAGCCTCGGTGCATTTTGCGAACTGTCCGGTGCGCCTTTGGTGCGACCGGCCATAGCATTAGTTCCCTGTGTGAGACGTTGGTGTGATCAACCACTGGGCACATTTGCTGCACCGCCGGCATGCGCTGCCCCGCAAACGGCAGTACACAGTAGGTGGCAACCCTGACCGAGAACACGTGTGTTCTCTCACATTGGCACTTCTGTTACGATGTACTTCAAGAAGTATGTACTACACACATCACCTGCGTACATATGCATATGCGTTTCTAACACGCAGCAGTTCCTCAAGTGTGGCAGTACTACATACTGCGTAGTAGTACCCGTTAGGTGACGTCACACTTGCGTGTGGCCGGTGTGCAAGTGCTGCCACTTGTTTTGCAGTCGGCATGTGCAAGATTCATGGCCCCTTGCGTGGTCTTCTGTTTGGCATGCCCCTTCTGCCATGGTGGTGCTTCCCTGCGGTTGTGTCTGTGCCGGGCACACCAATGCCTACCTTGTACAAACCTGCAGCATGAGTGTGGTGGGTATCTGGCAAAGTGCAGTAGCGTCTACGGGGAAACCGCCACGTGCTCAGCAGTGGCAACAACAAGTGCATGCTGGTTCATGGATGCCACGCAAGCATGTGCTTTTGCTTATAACCCCGGCCTTGGCTAACGCCAGCACCTGCACACACCTAGCCCAAATTATATACATGGAGTCCTCACAGGGGCCTGTGCACACATACCTTGCGTCCTTGCTTGACAGGCTCTGGAAACCTGGCAGGACACGGGGCAGTGGTGCGGCTGCAGCTGACACACTGTTGGAGCAGCCATGGGCAGCCGCTACTGCGACAGAACCGGCGCCTCTCACCCCGCCACCAGCTATGCTCTGCACGCGCCGCACCAGGGCTCAGCAAAGCAGCGCCCCCAGCAGCAGCGCTGATGGGTGATGAACAAGCACTGGACTCATGCTGAGCAGCAGAGGGCCGTGCGCCACCCCAGCCATAGGGCCACCAGGCACAGTGGCGGCCACGTGCCTTGCGGCATTGCGCGTGTGCCTGCCGCAGTCACTCCTGCAGGGGACAGTTGCCGGCAGCAGCAGGTCTGCAACCTCATGCGCCCTGGCGTGTCGCACCTGCTGTGGAAGTGTAGCTCTGATGAGCGACTGCGCGTTGCGGCGACGTGCCGGCGACCTGTTCTGTGGCTGCTCAGCAATGGTGGCGCAGAACAGCGTAGGCAGCACCAACTGCAGCAGACGCAAGCTGGGCCATGCGGCGATGTGGCACGCGCGCCTTCTAGTTGCTGCCGCTTCCTTGCAGCGTGGGTGTTGCAGCAGCGTAGCATTCATGCAGGCAGCAGCAGCAGGTGCAAGTGGCATGGCCGTTGACTGGCATGCCATTGCGTGCCATTAGACACGCACTTCCGGCATGTGCAGTCACACACGCCACGATCGCATAAGGGCGCCCACGTGCGCGGCCCTACATATTACAGTCTGTTGCATCACTGTCGGCGTTCATGTGTGTGAGTGTGTCAGTTGCTTGTGTCTGGTGCTGTGTACACTGCTGCCAGCCTGACAAGGCAATGCAATTCGTTCAGCACGTGAACACATGCATGACATGCTGGCACTGTCACTTCACAAGCTGCACAGCAGCTGGGGCGGGGCGGGACGGCCCGGCCGCGCCTGCCGCGCTGGCAGTGCCTTGGTGTGTGTGGCTTCGAGACAGTGGCTGCAATGCCTCGGTGGTCCGGGTGTGTGTTCAGGTCATGTGTGTGTGGACAATTGTACCACTGGAGCTGCAGCAACGTGAAGCCAGCCGGTGCAGGGCGGTCATGTGATGCCCAGGGGTGCGCACGGTGGCATCATTTTTTTCCATGCACGTTTGCATGATTTTGATAATGCACCACCAGTTCGAACTTTGGGGCATCGCACTGTGTACACGTGTTGAAGCCATCCATTTTCATGGAGTGACTGCTTGTGCTGCGTTGCTCACGCAAGTCATGCCACCGCAGTTGCCGCCGCCCTACCGGTACACCAGCCCTGTGTGGGGGGCAAGCACAACACTGCGTCGTTGTTAGGAGTCGTTAGAGGACTGCATGCAGGTAGCAGGGGCCACAACAATGCCACACAACTACTTGCCGATAAGTCAAGCAAAACCAAAACTACAAGTATACTGTCTCCAAAAAGTGCTGCAGGACCTGCCTCCCGCTGCCCCCTGCAGTAGCAGCAGCAGCAGGAGTCCTGAGCCTCAGCCTCCGCAGCAGCAGCTGCAGTTTGCACCAGTTGGCTTAAGCAACCAGGTACTCTTATTAAACAATCAATCAAGTGCTAAAAGGGGGTGAGAGCAGGTCCCCAGGGACTGTAATCCGTTAGAGTGCCCTGGCAACGTACCAGCCTTCCTTTAGAGTACGCAGTGCTGAGCCACTGCATACACTTGCTGCCGCGCACATCACACACATGCATGTTGCGAATGACTGGACACACCAGTGCGGCAGCAACAGCACCAATGCACAAAGCCGAGACGAAGTGGCAGAAGCGGATGGTTGTGTGTGATGACAGCGTGCGGGCGCATCTCGGCGGGCACATCCCGCCCCCGCAAAATTGCCAGCTTTTGCACCACTGGTTGTGGCAGCGGCGCGCCCTCACCAGAGCATTTAGCGACTGCTTGAGTATATATGTACACATGCGGTCCGAGCAAAGGGCGCCTGCCAGGCAGAGCTTGCTGTGCTGTGTGTGCTGCACACATAGTGCTATCACAGCACCTGTTGGAAAAGTTGCGGCACACTGGCAGGTGGCCAATGATTGGCTGCCTCTGCCACAAGCCACAGGCGCTGCAGGCCGTTTCGGCGCGGTGTGTGCCCTGCCAATGTGAGGCGCTAGCTGTCCCGCCGACCACTTACAGCAGCCGGCCGACAGCGTGCTGCTGAGCACCGAGGCACTACCTTCCACGCCCGCACCAGCTATCGGACGCCGCCAGCTGCGCAGTGTGAGCCAGCACCTGTGAACATCCCTCCGTCGACACGCCGCCGCCGCGCCCGGCTTCAACACCTCAGCGGTGCTCAGGAGCAGCAGGTGCTCAGCAGCCGCAGGTGCTCGACACTGGCTCCGCCGCCAGCGCCTTCCAAGCTCAGCAGTACCAGCCATCGCGCTGCCGCCCCCCCCCCTCACAACTGCAGCACTTGTAGCTCATCATCGTCTCGAACCAAAGACTCTGCTGAGGGCATTCGAACCCGCGTAAAATGCGCCCATCCCCAGGCCGCCCACTACACCCGCCAGGCCCATGGTAGAGGCTTTAGCCGTGCCCTTGAAGACCAAGCCTGTGGCGGTCGCAGCCAGCACGGGGTTCACCCACTCTTGGTTGCCCAAATACTTGTCAGCCTCAATTCTGCCACGCACATGGAAGCGGGGGGCGGGTCAACAGCGTCAGGGACAAGTGGCGCCCTCATGTGACGGTGCTGGTTGGGGCAGTGGGTAGTGCACAGGTTTCACCGTGGCGGCGGTGCCGCCAGCGCTGGTTGAGGCAGTGCTGGTTGGCGTGAATGATGCAGGCGCATGTGGACGCAATGCGCGCATGCGTGGCGGGGTACTTTTCAAAGGCGTCTTTTTCGTCTTTTTTTAAAACGTTTTGCAGCACCAGCGCCTCGCTGTCAGAGACTGCGGCATGCTGTCTGTAACAAACCTTGTGCAGGCCACTGTTGGTGGTGTCACAGTACTTGAGTTACACCATAGACAATGGCGGGCAGTGATTCTGGAGTGCGGCTGCCATCGAAAATGATGCACCATCGCAGGTACGCCACCTAAATTTGCGCACCCACGAAGCTGGCCAGAAAGTACTATTATTATCACTATTTCTACGTAATACGTCGTACGACCGGAGTGCTATTGTGTGGCGTGTCTGCAAGCGCAGCTGATACGCGTAGGCAGCAGCAGCACCCTTTGAAAGCACAACGCCTGCAATGGCTTTGCGTTCCTCCCCAACTTACCCCTCACATAGATCGCGTGGCAGCGAAATCAACGCCAGGGTTTAGCTTATACGAAGTATACTTTTGAAGTATAAACGAAGTACTTCAAAGTACACTTCAGGAAGTACTTGTCAAAGTGGCCCCAAAGTAACGTGCTCTGACCATGCATGTTGCTCCTCCCAAAGTTCCCGCTCGAGCTACCACTGTGGAACAGGACGGTGGCTACAGTGCATGTTCCAGACGGCAAACGCACACAAAGGCAGAGCCACCCCATGCTGTCTGCAGCGCGCCGCAAACCTATACTACCAGTGTACTTCAGAAGTACTTCTGAAGAACTTCAAAGTAAACCAGTGCATCGCAACGTACTGTGCGTCGAAAAGTACAGCGCGCCACAGAACGTTGCCACGAGACTCGGCATACTTTGTGCAACTTATTACATGCGCATGGACGTCGTCGATGTGGTGCCCAGCGTTTCCATGTAATGTGGGTGCCAGTGTGCGCACGCCCCCATGCGCTGAGCGCCCACCTGTCAAACACCGTCTCCCAGGTTGTGTAGAACATTGCCAAGACGGCCATGGCGTTGCCCAGGCGGGACCCGCGCTTTCCGGCGGCGTTGAGAATGGCGTTTATGCGGATGCGCGCGCGCGATGATGGCGCCGTCCGCGCTCCCTCCAGCACGCCATACCTGTGCACAGCACAGCACGAGTGAGTTACCCAGGTAGAGATGCAGGTGCTGTGGTGAGTCGTTGCCGTGAGCGACGGGGAGGGTAGTGGAGGTGGTTTTGTTTTGACTGCCAGTGCGAGTAGGGCGCTTCGCAGCAGGCGCTGAGCACTCAGGAGCGCGTGCGGGGTAATGTCACCCCACTCGCACTCCGCACTGTAGCAAGAATTGTCCTGGATCCAACAGGGCGCTGTATTTTACTTCGAGGTATACAGGACTACTTCAGCAGTACATAACCATGCGGTAGTATGACAGGCCTCTGAACCACAAACCGCGCCTAAGCCGCATGTGGCATTGAATCGAGGCGCATTAAACCTCGGCACACTGTAACCCTGGTACCAGCTGAGTCAGTCGCCAGGTCATACTTGGCACATGTTCATGAGCGTACTTGGCGAGACCTGGCGGCGCAGCTGGAACTATGTGATAACGCTGCTGGAACTATGTACAGATGGCGGTGAGACTATCGCATGGAGCTACTGGAATGCATTGCCTGAGACAAGTGTCCAACTGCTATGCCACCTTGACTGGCACGCCAATACCTCCGCCCGCGCCACTGCCACCAAAGCCGCCCCAAAGTGAAAAAAAAAAACGCTGCTTCGCCCTGGCTTCCAGCTATACAGTAAATAGGCTTCTGCGGTGAATGTCACAATAATTTTTGGCTGGCCGGCTGGAAGTGGCCATTGTCTCAGAAGAGCCTGGCTATGGGCAGCAAGTGCAGACCGATTTTTACCTACTCTGTTTCATGCTGGGAGTCACACTGCTGCTAGAACAGCCACATGCCCTGCCTGCTGCTTTCATGTTGTGAATACTTGCAGCTTCCCGCAGTATATAGTTTTTGACGCATGTAGCAGCGGCATACATAACACAAATGTGGTTCAGCTATTTCTGGCACAGCACACACAGTGGCACAACGCTGTGTACCTTGTTGCGCATGCTTCATGGCCATGGCCTGTGCTTGCGTGTTACATGGTTGTGGCCACACAGTAATTGTGGCAACATACTGTGTGTGGGTGACATGTTGACATGTTGGTGCACTCCCCATCTGCACCAATGCAACCCACAAACGACGATAGGAAGCTACATGCCTCGTTGCGCATGCTTCGTGGCCGCCGCCTGTGCTTGCATGACTACATAATTGTGACCACATACACTGTAGCAGTTGTGGCTGTATGCTGTGTGTGGGTGACATGTTAACATTTTGGTGCGGTGCCACTCTGCGCCAATGGCAACCGTCACATGCCATGGCACAAATAGCTTGAGCACACGCAACTGATGCTAAAACTGCTAGCCCTCATTTTTTTGGCTGTGCTTTGCATACACTACGCTGTGACTGCAGAGCTGGATACTTGCTTGTTTGAATAGAGGCGACTATCGTGCCCATTCTCTCCCCACATGACCACACAACATACCATAGCCACTCACTGGTTCCTGCACAGTGGTGTACAAACCTATGATAAATGCGCACATAAATACCTTTCAAGGCACTCACCCGCCGCCAGACATGATCCCCGCCAGGTAGCACATTCCCGCATTGTATGTCACCTTCTCCATAAGATCACGCCCCTGTCGGCAGCACCAGCAGCGGTTCATGGGAGGGTAGTGTGTTTGTTAGCAGGTGAAGTGACAGAGCTGCAGTACCGCAAGACAAAATGAAAGCCATGCGCGCGCAAGATGAGAAACATGCGCGTGAAGTGACCTAGAGTGTGAGGATGCGGTGTGGTGGTTGAGCTTTGCAGTGAGCAGGGGCCGTCACAGATTGGCTGTCGTGTTATGTGTTAGTACAGGTGGCATCAGTCCATTCCAGGAGCAGTGCACACCCACCCACAAGGTTGTGCGTGCACCAATGGATTGCAGTTATGGTTCCGATGCCTGGGTGACTGGCATCCTGCACGCAACCAAGAACCCCCCCCCCCTCCCCTATATGAGCGAAATGTCACCAGAGCCTGCACACCGACTTTGTTGCCTGCAAGCAGTGCGGCCCAGCGACCGCACATGCCTTAACACAGAATCACCACCACTGCTGTGCTAGCCATCAGTCAATCAAGCAAGAGCAGTGACTGTGTGTTGGCACCACTGATCAGATTGCCGTCAGTCAGTCAACGCGAAGACACAAACCGTGTGTTGGCACAATTGATCAGATTGCCCTTGCCAAAGGCGATAGGCCAGCAGCTGAGCACTGCACACTGGTTGGCTACGCACAAGATGCTGAACTGCTCAACAGTGTTCTGTGGGCAGACTTTGTACACCAGCAACGCACCAGCAGCAGCAGTAGCTGAAAGCCCAGTGACTGGCCAACAGCAGCAGCCACACTAACACTTGTTGATACCGCAAAAAAAAAACAGAAAGCTGAGGATGGTCATCGCCAAGCTCCCCCCCGCCTCGCCGAAGCTGCTGCCACGGCAATTCCCGCCCGCTATCCGCCGGCCACGCACACCCGCCAACCAGTACCAGAACCCGTCTACGGGCGATGCGAAACTTGTGTGGGCAAACAGAGCAGTGGGCTCTTGCCTTTATATTGTAGTCGAGGTAGTCGGGCTCGTAGCCCGCCCCTCCCTGCACACCGTAGATGGGTGCCACCGAGCTGAGGTCGATGGCATTAGTGTCAAGCTTGGGCAGCTGCAGCCGTCCAAACTTGGCGCCCACATCCGTGTAGGGGTCGTGGTCCCCTGACTCGTTGGCTGGCGTGGACATGGTTTGTGCGCCTACAGCAGCAGTGGGAGTGACGCAGGTTGCGGTGTGTTGAGACCAGAACGGTGTGCTGTGTCAAGGGTGAAGAGCGGATCCACTGCTGTCAGCTGAAGATGGCTCTCGTGCCGCAGGCAAGCCAGGAGAGAGAGCAGGGGGACACCTAAATGTATCGGAGCAAAACTGCGATGATGACGAAGGGAGCACGGTGGCGCGCGCGGGGTTTGACACAGCAGGCCTGCGCTGCGGTGCTCGTGCAGGTGTGCGGTGGTGGTTCCCAGTTGCTTTCGACTTCCGCAGCCGTCGATCTCTGGTACGCCTCACCTGTAGTACAGCAGCGGCTGGGGCCGGCAGGCTAGCTGCCAGCGTGAACCTGCTCCAGGCGGGTGCAGACAGCGACCCGTTCTCCCGCTCCCGCTCCTGCCTCAGCCCCAGGCGCTTGTGTCAATAATGCCAGCCTGCGTTGCAATTTTGTTGTGCCAGGCTGCTCAGCGCTAGAAAAGAAGGTTCAACCAATGGCTCAGTGTCAACCAATGGCTCAGTGGCTGTCCGGATCCTGACCACTGCAGTGTCGTCGTCGGCTATGGCGGGGCAGGCCAAGAGGCAGCGACAGGCAGACCAGCCCTCCCCCGCCGCGGAGGCTGCCGCGCAGGCGGTTGCGGCGGCAGCCGCGGCGTCGGCCGTGGCAAACCGATGCGCGGCCAGTTTGACCTCTGTGGCGGACTCTATCCGCAGGCAGAACGCAGTGTCCTTCTGCCGTGCCTTCGACCGCCACGGCTGCTGGGGTTGCGGCGATGGCGCTGGCACGCGCAGCGGCGAATGAGGTGTTGGAGGCGGTGGAAGAGGCCCAGAAGCTGGCGGTACAGGTGCTGGCGGCGGTCGGGGGCAAGGTGCCCCGCCGTGAGCAACCCAACACGGATGGTGAGTTGTCAAACATGCGGCAGCAGCTTCGGAGTGAAAAGGCAGCAGCGGCAGCAGTTGGACCTTCGTAGCAGGACAGCTGAAGATTCATACTTGCTGGTGGCTTGGCGGACTCACTGCCCCAAGAGCAAGGCCAGTGCCAGCGCAGCAATCGCAAACCCACACCCAATTGGGGCACCAAAATTTGGGCAACTTCACAACATCCCCCCCCCCCCCCCTGGGGGGAAGTGGGGGGGTGCTTTGCTTGCCGAACTTCAGGGCGCCGTTTTTAAGGGAGGCAGGCGCTTGCGGCGGGCACCGCCCACTTGCGTGCACCCACAAGGGCGTCCCCCCCCGCCCCCGGGGTCCCAGCTCCCCCCCCCCCCC
>JAULBY010025506.1:0-17182 GCA_032358315.1 Ophiocytium majus | reverse complement strand
ACACTATTGCACTGACCTACCACCCCTCGCCCTTCCCCTCTTCCCCCCCCCCCCGCCCTTCCCCCCGGGGTACTCCCGTGCACACAGGAGGACGCTCTGGTACGCATCGACATGAGCGAGTACATGGAGAAGTTTGCGGTGTCGCGCCTCATCGGAGCACCGCCCGGCTATGTGGGCTACGAGGAGGGGGGGCAGCTGACGGATGCAATCCGGCGGCGCCCATATGCCGTCATTCTGTTTGACGAGATGGAGAAGGCTCACGGCGACGTCTTCAACATCATGTTGCAGGTACGCCTGTCGACATAATTTCATGTGGGCATTTCGTACCGCAACTACTTTTGCTAGTAGTATATGGAATAATTTTGATAAGGGGGCAGCTGACGGACGCGATCCGGCGGCGCCCCACGCCGTCATCCTGTTTGATGAGATGGAGAACGCGCATGGTGACGTGTTCAACATTGTGCTCCAGCGCCCGTTGGCACACAGTGTACTAGAAGTAGTTTATGTTTCTTTGGTGTTATACTTCAGCGTACTTCCAACATACTTCTGAAGTATGTGGTATATACTACAAAGTAGTGCTGATAGGGCGGCAGCTGACGGACACCCACGTGCGTCATCGTGTTTGACGAGATGGAAGAGGTGCATGGAAATCTCTCCATCATTATGCTCCAGGTGCAGACTACAACATAATTGTATGTGGCCATTTGGTATATTTCGATGAAGGGCTTTGAGTACGTTTTGTAGGAGGGTTATGGTGCTGTGGATGCATAGTACCGTCATCCTGTTTGGCATCTTCAACATCATGCTCCAGGGACGCGGGCACCATTACCAGCCTGTTACGTGGCCGTTCACTACACTTGTACATCATGCCGCAGCCGTGGCTTGCCGTGGCTGCGCGGGGCATGTCGCTGCTGGTGCCACAACCACTGCTGTCGCCGCAGCCGCCTCCGCCGCCACCAGCGCTGCTGCCGCCGCTGCCGCTGTTGCCACTGCTGAGCGCACCACTTCAACTGTGTTAATTCGACACTGCATGATGCGACTCCCGGGTCTTATACTGTTCCTGCCGTAACTGTAACTGCAGATTCTGGATGACGGGCGTGTGACGGACAGGAAGGGCTGCTACGGCCACTGCTGCTGAGCACACTTCTTCAACTGTGCTAGTTCCACTGTTGATGCGACTCCCAGGTCTAAAACTGTAACCGCTCTAACTGTCACTGCTGTAACTGTCACTGCTGTAACTGTAACTGCAGATCCTGGATGACGGGCGTGTGACGGACAGCAAGGGCAACGTGGTAAACTTCTGCAACTGCGTCATCATCTTCACGAGCAACGTTGGCAGCCGGGACATCCTCGACCTGGCCGGCGACGCCTCCAAAAACGTGAGTAAAGAAATGAACACATGATTCGCTGCATATGCGCACTATACTTCAACGGTACCAGTAGTTTTATTTATTTGCACTTGTGAGCGTGCAAGAGCCCATGTCATGTATGCCAGCACGGCCACTGGTGCCAAGGCAAATGGCAAAGTGTGTGTACGAACAAAGAAAAGGCTAGCGCGCGCCAGCAGACTACCTAGGGCTCGACCTGCCAGGGCAGGTCACCCGCCAGTACTAGTAGTACAGTATGTGCAACGCACATATGGTGTACTGCATACTCACAGCACTGTATGTGCAGCAACAACTGCATAATCATCTTCATGCGCAACGTCGGCAGCCGGGACATACTCGACCTGGCCTCCACAAACGTGAGTAAAACATCAGAACTAACCTATTGTGTATGCGCCATATACTGTGTGAGCGCACATATGGTCTGCTGTATACTCACAGTACTGTATGTGCAGCGACAACTGCGTCATCATCTTCGCCAGCAACTGCTTCAGGGACATTACTCGACCTGACCGGGGATACCTCTAACAATGTTAGCGCGCGCTCGTGACAATCTGCTGCACATCTGCGATGCGCCTGTTTACCCAGTTGCAGCAGGTAGCAGCGAAGTGGAAGAACATGTTTGGGTCGTGCGCTGCGCAGGTCTCAGCATGCAACTGCAGTATCGTCGCCCCCAGTTCCTGAACCGCCTGGACAAGTGTGTCGGAGCTCTATAAGCAAACTTCAATTTTGATGCTTCAACATCTGTGCCTCAACTTCAACTTAAATTGCTCCGACTTCAACAATCACAGGAGGAGATGCGCGCGCGCGTGATGGGCGCCATGCCTTCCGCTTCCGCCCTCGCATGAGCACACGTCAACACCGTTGCTTCAATTTCAATTTGCCTGCAACTTGTGTCTGCGCACCAATGCGCCGACGTCCATTGCTTAAACTTCAACTTATAACGCCTCAACTTCAACAGGAGGGGATGCGCGCGGGTGATGGGCGCCATGCGCCAGGGCTTCCGCCCCGACTTCCGCAACCGCGCAAACGAAATTGTCGAGTCTTTATAAGCAAACATCAGCTTTTATGCTTTCACTTCTGTGCCTCAACTTCAACTTGACAGGAGGAGATGCGCGCGCGCGTGATGAGCGCGATGCGCCAGGGCTTCCGCCCTGAGTTCCTCAACCGCCTGGACGAGTTTGTCATCTTCAACGCGCTAGGGCAGCCGCAGATGCGCGGCATCACGGCGCTTGAGCTCAAGAAGGTGCAGAAGCGCATCGCGGACAAGCGCATGACGCTGCGCGCGACCGAGGAGGCCCTTGACTTTCTTGCGGAGGTGAGCCAGTCTTGAGTTGGAGTCTATGTATGGGCTGAAAGATCAAAAGTTGAAGTAGGGACTTGAAGTTGAAATTGGTCCAGCCTCTGATGTGCGGCATCACGGCGTTTGAGCTCAAGAAGGTGCAGAAGCGCCTCGCGGACAAGCGCATGACGCTGCGCGCGACCGAGGAGGCCCTCGATTTTCTTGCGGAGGTGAGCGCGTTGGAGTAGACTGCTGTGCAACCTCAAAGTTTTGTATTAGTGACAGAGACAAGCAGTTGAAGTATCAACTTCGAGTTACAAGATGTGCAGGCGCGCCTCGCAGAGAAGTGCATGAGCTGCCCGCGACCGAGGAGGCCCTTGACTTCCTTGCAAGAGGTGAGCCAGCCCCTTGAGTCGGAGTTTACAAGGGCTGAAACAGCCTGAAAGCTCAGAAATTGAAGTGACAACTTGAAGTTGAAGTTGCCGCAGATGCGCGGCATCCCGGTGCTTGAGCTCAACAAGGTGCAGAAGCGCCCGGCGGACAAGTGCATGACGCTGCGCGTGACCGAGGAGGCTCTCGGTTTCCTCGCCGAGGTGCAAGCCAGTGCCTTGGATCATGCATGTGTGTATTGGTCATGTTAGTCATATAGACACGAGGGCATCTGAGTTGACTGCTGTGGAACCTGAAGTTGAAGTAGAAAATTCAAATTGGAAGAACGTGCAGGCGCGCCTCGTCGAGAAGCGCGTGATGCTGCACGCGACCAAGGAGGCCCTCGACTTCCTCGCCGAGGTGGGCCAGCCACCGGTGCCCGGGTCCGTGTCAACCCATTACTTGAAGTTTACAGGCATGGGATGCCACAGTTGAAGTAGCAAGTTGAAGTCGAAGTTGCCGCAGATGCGCGGCATCGCGGCGCTTGAGCTCAAAGAAGGTGCAGGCGCGGCTCGCCGAGAAGCGCATGACGCTGCTCAAAGTTCTTGGAAGTAGGGTGGATTGCCTCGTTGCAGAAGCGCATGACGCTTGCGCCTGAGCACCGAGGAGGCGCATCACCTCCTCGCCGAGGTTTGCCGCGCGCCAGTACTTGAAGTTTGCCGGCCTGGAAGCTTAAACTTGAAGTCTGCTGCCGCCGCCGCTGCTGCTGCTGCTGCCACTGCCGCCGCTGCTGCTGCTGCTGCCACTGCCGCCGCTGCTGCTGCTGCTGCTGCCACTGCCGCCGCTGCTGCTGCTGCTGCTGCCACTGCCGCCGCCGCCGCCGCTGCTGCCGCCGCCGCCGCTGCTGCCGCCGCCGCCGCCCCTGCCTCTGCTGCTGCTGCCGCCGCCGCTGTGGCTACTGCTGTCACTGCTGCTGTGGCTGCTGCCGCCGCTGCTGCTGCTGCCGCTGCCGCCGCCGCTGCTGCCGCTGCTGCTGTGGCTACTGCTGCCGCTGCTGCTGCTGCCGCTGCCGCCGCTGCTGCTGCCGCTGCTGCTGTGGCTACCGCTGCCGCTTCTGCTGCTGCCGCCGCCGCTGCTGCCGCCGTTGCCACTACCGCCTCTGCTCCACTACTTTAACTGTGCCACTACTTCAACTATGTTGAGCAGGTGGGCTCTGACCCCGTTTACGGTGCCCGCCCGCTGAAGCGCGCCATCCAGCGCGAGGTGGAGACGCCCATGGCCAAGGTGAGATACACCACTTACTCCACTTACTGCTGTAGTACTTGGGGTATATGATTGCCACATAAAAACGCTTAGCATGTCAGTACCATAGATTTAAGGGATGGCTGTGTCTACAGTGTGTGTGTACTGGCTCCATGCGCGCAGTGCGCCATCGCGGGCACGTTTGGCCCTCCCTTGCTTACTTGTGGAGGCACCAGACAAAGTGAAAACTTTCAGGCCCGGGCGGCTGCTTCAGAGCAATACAGTGCAGTGATACCATCCTCAACACATCCCTGACCGCAGCCTACCACGTGTGGTGATGGGTCACAGCGTGTAATTTTCCTTAAAGGCCGGACAACGTTTTTGTACATGGTTTACTTCGTATAACGTAGCCATATACCACTGTAGTACTATGCACACGTGTTTAAGCGGCATTTACGCTAGAGTTGGAATGGGCCCGCGAACATTAATACCGTGAAATAACGCATTATTTCACGTTGCCGGTATACCGTGACAACTGTTTGCCCACGCGGTATGCGTTGTCGATACCGTGAAATAACCATTGCCAAGAGCTGGCGGTATTTGGCGGTGTTGCCCCCTTGCGACGCCATCCGCACCCCCTAGCGGTGGCCGCGGCATCGCCCCCTGCTGCCTCGCGCCTTCTTCGTGGCGTCTCGGAGCTCACAACCGGGCGACCGCATTTAATCGGGGCACTCACACACACTTGGTGGGCATGTGCTGCATTTGGTGAAGTTGAAGTTGGTCTGCAAAGTTGAAGTCGCAGACCGACTTCGACAACCAACTTCAACAACCAATTTACTAGTCATAACTTGAAATACCGTGAAATAACGTGAACACCAGCCACATACCGTGATAACTAACTGTCGCTTCACGGTCCCAACTCTAATATACGCCGCATAGCACATTTTTGGGCAATGAAATACATAGAAATACGCCGTATTTCGTACACATGTACACAAACAACACGGTACAAGCACTGACCCATCACTTACTATTTTCTTGTGTGTGTTGCAGGGCGATATCGCGGGTACATAAGGCCCCTACTTTTGTTGCTTTGGGAGGCACCAGACAAAGTGCAGCAGTTTCAGAACAATGCGGTGCAGTGATACCGTCCTCAGCACCTCTACCTACTGTGTGTTTGTAGTGGTTGCATGTGGGCAGAGCCACTTCGCGGGCATGTTCGGCCCCGGTGACATATACTCACAGTATAAAATTACTTCTAAGTATACACTGTATACTATAATATGCCTCGAAGTATAATACTACTACGCAGTATTTGCATAACGTACTACGTAGTACTTCAGAAGTATCAAATACTCGAAGTATGGCATGAACCCTGACCCATTGCTAACCAGGTGTGTGTACTGGTTCCGCGTGTGCAGGGCATCATCGCGGGCACGTTCGGCCCCGGCGACATTGTGGAGGCCAAGGTTGACAACGAGCGTCTCGTGCTGCACGTCATCGGCAAGGACGCTGAGCTCGCGGATAGCGCCAAGCCCCCCGCCGCCACCCTCGCGTGACGCGCTGGGCGCCAGCACTACCGCTGCTGCTGAGCACGGCAGCAACTGCTGCTGCTGCTGAGCATGGCAGCAACTGCTGCTGCTGCTGAGCACAACAACACCTGCTGCTGCTCAAACACGGCAGCAGCAACCGCTGCTGCTGCTCAGCACAACAGCAACTCCTCCTGCCGCTGCTGAGTGCAGCAACACCCACGGCTGCTGCTGCTCAGCACAGCAGCAGCAGGTGATGTTGCTGCCTGACAGCACAGGCTATGCTCAGCACATGGATGAGACCCTCCCCAAACACTGCACTGGCAGCGGCTGCATGTAAGCGGTGTGGGCCACTGGGTGTGGTGGCACCACCTGCTGCTGCTGCTTGTCAGGGGGCCAAAGCATTGGGGGGGGGCGGCAGGCACATGCTCTTTTTTGCCAGCTCCCAAACCGGTGAACCTGGACATACTTGCAGTACAGGGGGGCGGGGTGCCTGGGCAATGTAGCTAAGAAAGTGAGGTGCTGTGGAGCATCGGCAGTGGCAGCTGCTGCAGCTGCACCCACCGCTGCTGCGGCTGCCAGCCGCGGATGGTGCTCCGTTTCGCAGTGGCACACTTAAAGTTTGGGGAGATCAAAAAACATGATGAGCATGCGACATGGCAGCCTTGAGGCGCGGAGTTTTGGAGGCCAAGGTTGGGGGCCCGCATGTGAGCGTGGCTCGGCGGCCGAGCGGCAGTAAGTGCTGTTCACAACAGCTGCTGAGCAGTTGCGTGTGCGGGGGGTTCAAACCGGTCTTTGTACATGATGTAGAGGGGCACTCTGGGGGGAGGGAGCCCCCCCTCCCTGCATGCAGCGCCATAATATCACACACACACAGACGCTAGCATCCCCAGGTCTGTTGCGCTCTGTTGTTGGTCTGTGCTCCGTTGTTGGTTCGCTGCGGGTTCCTGTTTGCGCGTGCAGCCACAAGTGCGCCAGTTCAGATTCCTTTCTCAGAACTGGAAAAAAGGCGGGAATTGAGCACAAAGCTCATCCAGGCTCCGTGCCGCTCTCTGCCCAAATTAATGCTGGCTCGCTGAAGAATGCTGTGAGAGTAGGGACTCCAACTTCAATGGCGCGCAACGGCAAACGCACTTGAAGCACAAGGTGTTCCGGACCAAGCAGGAAGAAGGTTTACCACACGTCTTGGCGCATGTGACAGAAACCCGAAAGGCTGCTAAGCCCAGATACTGCCGTGGCTGGGGCAAACTTTGTCCACCTGGTGAAAAACACCAAACAGCCCCCACACCCACTAGTACACGCGCCGGTCAGTGCCCTTGAAGGCTAGGGATGATTCAGAGTACAATTTTAAAACCAACAGGGCTCACTTGTGCATGTCAACTTCGCAAATACTTCGACGCATCTGCTTCGAGTGCTCGAAATTTCGACTTCGAGGCTGGAGCCGCCTAGTCAGCAGCCTCCACCCCTGCCTGAAGCACACGGCGGCCGGGCGTTTTCGTAGCAACGGCGTTGACTGTCGCAAATATAGGCACTTTGTGCACCTGCTTTACTTAGGGTGCAAGCAACGGGCACATCGGGATGCGCCGGGGGCAAGGAACGAGAGTAGGAAGATTTCCAGGTACTGTTCCCGGATGGACGCAACTCCCGCACAGTCGGGGTTCGCGGTTTCCTTCACAGAGTGCCATTGGCAAGTTACCTAATTAAAGAATCACTCTCTTTTGACTGCCAGTGCGCTGCAGCTCCTGCGCTGCCGCCGTGTACTGGTGCAGCGACAGTGCCGCCCGATGGTGGGAAACACGTGCAATAACTAAAAATAATAATAATAATATGCTGGGCCAGCCACGATGCAAGAATCCAGTTAGTTCGTAGGATAAGTAGTAGTGGTAGAAGCATTTTTGTTTCCCCACACACGTCTGCGCCGAGCGGTCACTCTGACCACAGGACATTTGCATACTTCAGAAGTACGCTGTGTACGCTCCGTATAGTATTACGCAGGGGTTGAATATTCGTGCGACTTTACTCTCCGCCCAAAGACTGAGCACTGCTCGCTGTGTCAGTCACAATGCTGCTGTGGGTGTGTGCCCACGTGGCGTTTGACCATATGCCAGCCGTCATGCCCGTGTCCGGATGTGCTGCGGGGAAGTTGAAGTTTGCATACTAGTCACAGAAACGCGGGATCATGTGTGACCGCGTATACATATATGCAAACTACAGTTCAAAAGAAGAGCTCTCGCGCATCAACATCGACACCCCCGTTCCAACGACGAGAGGCCGAGCATGGCCGCGATCCAAGTTGAAGTTTAGACCCACCCACAACCCACCCAGAGTCCTAGTTTAACTTGAATGTTTGGGGTTCCTTTTTCCGACCAGGGGCACGCGCTGACAGTACCCGCCGCGCATAATGGCAGTCAGCCTGGCTGAAGCGATTGCGCTTGATTAGCTCTGGAGCACTTGATAAGGTTGGTGGCTGCACAGCCACCACCACAGAGCAAACCAGCAATCCAGAGCAGGAGACTGTGCCCAAAATGGAGCGAATTGATGTGTCCCACGCAAACAAGCGTGCTGCGTGTGGTCGGCAGCAAGTGTGCATAGGCAACTGTGTGGCTGCTCAGCAGCAGCTATGAATGCCAGACTGCTGCAAACCTTGTCATCATTGAATGCGTTGCCACTGGCGCTCAGCCAACACACAGTGTGCGGCGGAGATGAGCATATGTTTGCTCTTGCAGCGGTGTCACATTGTGCAGTGTCGTACTCCTTGAAAATGGGCCATTTTCAAATGGGCCTCTTAAATGGCCCAACTACGCGCCATTCAACAAGGCATTTCACTATTATAGGACTTGGTGCCCTTGCTCCCTGTTTCCCGCTCTCCATTGCAGCGCGCCCACTACACATGTGCTCTGGCCTGAGGCTAGTAGGTGATGGCCAGCCATCCACTACAAAGTTGATAAAGACACACAATCAGCCTGTCTGCTGCAGGGTGAAGCTGCTGCTGCTGCAGTCGACCATGCATTTTTGCTTGCAGCATGGTAGCAGACCACACAGCAGCATAGGCATCACGGTGACCGTCATGGCATTGCGCGTATGCGAGACATTGTCAAGGTCATGTGGAGCGCACATTACATTGCCACGCGGGCAGTCTGGCAGAGGGGGTGCATGATAGCTTGCCAGTGCCACCAGTGGTAAGCGGTTGAAGTGGAAATCGTTGTATTGGGTACCAGTAATTTAAAACTTCACATCCTCTTTATAAGCCCTAGAAACGCATCAGCTACTGCAATAAAAGACTCGCCCGTGTGTCGGTATGCGAGGCACAAGGACCTGGTCCACCAGAAATGACTCAATTATTGCAACCTACGCTAGCAACACAGCCTTCAAGGGTTGGGCCCACGGTCACTACGACACCCGGCGGCACCCGAAGATCTGCTCCAGCCTCAATTTTTTTTTAATTTGATCTGCCATTGGCTTGGCTCCAGCTGCTGCTGCTGCAGTCACGATGTGTTTACTCTACCACCTGCGAGTGAGCATGCAAGAGCGAAACAGGGGAGAGGGCAACTCTGAGGTGGTGTGTGTTTGGGAAGTTTTGAAATTGAAGGAGTGTGCCTACTTAACGTGCGTGGGTCTGCTTGGCAATGGCAGGTGCCGGTGTGAAACCGCCACCATCTGGATTCCAGGAAGCCTGACGACCCAAGCGACTGTAAGTGAATGCACACAAAGGTATTACACACTGCATCAGCCGGCCTGAAACATGCAAGTTTGACAGCATATGGACTACTAGTGCATCGGCTGTGGCCTCAAGCTTACTTTGAAGTATGCTGTATCATAACAGTATTGCATTCGATGAGTCAGGGCATCGCTGACTCATCGTATGGCATGATGATGTGCTCGTTAAACACTCGTGGCTTCTGCCAGTGAATCTGATTCAGTGACCACCATGCATGGCGTGCGCCACGTTGCTGGCAGACTCTGACTCGGAGGCTGCCTTAGAGCGAGTACAGTAATTGTGCTAGTAGTACTGCAGTACGTGGATGAAATTCGATGTCACCATTGTGACCTCGAGTGGCCGCAGCAGCTGCCAGTGCAGTGTGGTCGTTGGGCTCACTAAGACGCTGTTCGGGAGCATTTACTTTACCCGATGTCGACAGCCAAGTGTCACAGTGCTCTTCTGCCCAAGCTTAGTATGGTAACAGTTTCCGGCATTGCCCCCCAACAATTACTTTTGGGCAAAAGAGCAGTGTGCCACTTGGCTGTCGACGTCGGGTAATGCTCCCGAACAGCGTCTAAGTGTCACAGACCCCAACCACCACAGCAGCCGCACATTGTCCTAAGTCAGCCTGAGACGTACCTAGGCCACAGCATGTATCCGGCCCGGGGGCTCGCGTCTGCAGCAGTGCGGCGCAACACGGCATTGGCCCGGGGACGGCCACCAGTTTTGTTGGTGCTGCTCCAAGTCGCGTCTCTCCTAGGTAGAATCAGATGACACCCTTGACGCAGCATACCTGCACGTGCGGCAGTCACTGAGTGACATTGCACACAGTGTCATGAGGCACCAAAAAATTTTAAAACAACACCATCATGTGCGATGCGGGTAGCCTACTAGTAGTAGGTTCTAGGCTTAGCCTAGTAAACGTGTGTCACTGTCCGTGTTAGGGTTCGCCTTAGTTCAACAACTTGAACTTGTTGTTGAACTAAGTTTGCATCATGTGCGATGCGGGTGCCCTGCTACTATAGTACTAGGCTAGGCGCAGCTAGCAGTAGTAAGCTACAGAAGGGTGCTACTAGCACAGAAGAGTCAGGCAGGGGCCCCTGTACTGCTGTCATAATGTGCTACTGCATGGCATTCACCCAACTAGCAGTCCGCCCTATGTGGTGACTTCAAGTTGAAGTTGAAGCGCTTCAGATTGAATCATTGATTCACATGATTAGATGCAGCAGTGCTACGATAATCATTGCTGGTGCTAAGAAATGGAGCGGTGCCTACTGTAGCAGTACTATACCTGTCACACGTAACATGAAAACGGCGGCATTCTATGCTACCGCAGCGGATGCTTAATCAATGATATGTTATTTCAGAAGCATATCATACACATATATAGCATATGGTGCTCAGTAGCACTAGTAGCCTTACCGGGGTGGTAGCGCCACAGTCCTTCTTGAGTGCCAAGCAGTAATAGGGAAGAAAGGAGAGGCTCCATCCGGAACGGCACTTAAAGACGCCAGGCTCAGGCTGCTTGCCAATGGGACACTGCACGCCGGTCACACGTGACCCATGAGCAGCCGGGGTGCGATATGTGAAGACAGTTTGAAGTCGGACTTCATGTTAAAGTTTCAAACTTCAACTTCATTTGTAACTTCAACTTTGTGAGTGCACAAACTTCAACATACCTGCTGAGCATGATGTCCAACTTCAACAAAAATTTAACCACCAGACGCAGAATTTCAAGAGCTACAAGGGGGGTGGCGTCCATTTTTCTTTAAAAGGGCATCTAGGGGGGGCTCACTTGGGAGGAACTGTAAAATTGCTCTGGTCTGAATTATTTGATTTTGGGTCTGGATTGCACGGAAGTTGACCTAGTCCGTCTGCCAGTGTCAGTTGAGCTTACTCAAGCTTATGTTTATGTGCCCATGTGCCAAGGGTTGCCAACAATGGTGTGACCGGCAGTGCCACACAGTCACTCAGTGACTAGTAAGTAAGTAACTGTAGAATTCTTCAAGAAAGTTTGGTGACGCACAGTTACTGTAACAGAGCAGCCACAGCCGCAATGAATTTGGCAGCCATGATTATCATGCGGCACTTCAAAAGTCGGCTTTTGGCAGTGAACCATGAGCATACGAGTGGGAGATTTGGGCAGAAACCTCAGCAATTGGTGGGCCAGCAAGCAAATTGAATGCGCTTTCAAGTTGCACTTACATACCTACAGAAGCATAATATAACTATCATAGTTCAAGTAATTACATTATAGTACTCAGTACATACTACTGTAGTAGTATACTTAGTGCTGCAGTACCACTATCTGGTAGTAGTAGTACTACTAGTAGTACTTCGAAGTACTACAGTAGTACTATGTAGTGGACTTCTGAATCAGCCCTGTCACGGTTGTCTGCAATGGCAACCACAGTGACTGTTCTAACCTAAGGCTTGCGAATGGACTTGGGGACGCCTTAGGGTGCCAAATTGAATAAGGCAGTGTACTAGCTGGCTGTGGGTAAGGATGATGATCATCGTCACGCCTTCAAATTTGAAAGCGCCTGCCAGGGCAAGGCTAGCATGCTCTTGACCTAACTTGAGGGGGTACAGTGGCAGACACATGGCGTGTGTACGACGCAGTGCCACCCGGAACTTCGACGAAGATGCTGAAGCCGCTCGCAGAGTCAGAATTTCAACAGAATCACAATTATTATTGGCGCACGACCTGTTCTGGCAGGCCGAGCCCTAGGCTGCCGGCGGCTCAGGTCTGCCGCAAGAAGCAGTTGTTGATTCCTGGCATCCAGAGAACTTTGTGCGCTCATGTGCACATGTATACGCTGCCGGGGCATGTGCCATCGACACGAGCGTGCTGGCATGCAGCGCATGGGTTCTTGCAGCTACAAGCCTAGGTGTTGGTGCAAATGACTGAAACTACCAGTACAATCATTGTCAATGATTGTAACAATGATTATCGAACGAACTGAGTCGGCCACTGGCAGGTCAGTTGCTTCAAGTTCGTGGGCAACACAACAGAGGTCTGCCCTGCCGCTGCGGCACCTGAATGGACTCCAGACCTGTGCTTTGAAATTCTTCGGCCGCATGTGCCGGAATTTGGTGGACGCGGGTCTGCCTTCGCGTTAGCAGCGCGCACGCTTGCCTTTTGGCGGCATCGCACAAGTAAGCCCTGTTGGTACCTGTACTCTGCACCATAACTTGCCCTCACTTCGCGAGGACACCCACCTGCCGGCGCGTGTGCAGGTGGGGGCTTAGCCTTCTGTCTGGTGTTTGACCAGGTGCACTGGGCAAATCACCCACTGTGACAGGCTCGGCCTGGCATTTTTGCCCGAGCCGGCAGTCTGAGTTAGATTTCTTTCCCGGTGACCACAGATAGCAGCAAAAGGCGGTACCGCCGCGGCTGCCAGAGTCATCCTGGTGCGGCAGTGCCAATAGGGCAGTGTCAGGCTGGTCTCACTGGATCTGCAGGCCACTAGTCAACAACTTGCGGCGCGATGCCTGACTCTCAGACATCGGGGCGCTGGCGGCGTCGCCGCCCTTCGTGAAAAGGGCAAAGGGCAGCATAAGGATGGTGACGAAAGCGGATAGCGTAGGCATGATGTCCAGTGGGGGGTGCGGCTCCGGTGCCGTGTGTGTGGCAGGTGTGTGCACAAAAGTCATTCGCGCGCTTAAACCAAGACCACCTCGCGCTCGACCAACACCACCTCGCGGTGACCGGTGAGGCGAATTAATAATCCTCTCGGGTGAACGGTGACGGTTTGTCGCGCGCGATACCAAGAAAAAGGGTTAGGCGACGACCGTGAAGCATGTGCGGCTCTCCGTTTCGCGTCTTGTGCTGCAGCACTGTGTGCCCCGGGGGTTAGGTAGGGTGAGGTCAACAACAACGCCAAAACCCACACACGAACGGTAAAGAAAAACAGAAACGCTAAAACCAAGACCGGTTCGGCACGAACCCCGTCCGTTGGATTTTTACCAGACCCCCACGGCCCGGGCACAAGCAGGAAAAGGGGTACGGTTAGGCCACGATGCCAGAAGCACACACACTGGGCTGTGTCTTGTGTGTGTGCGTGTAAGTTAGTGCTAGTGCCTCACTTCCACAAAAAATCTACTACTGCGAGTACGCTAACAACGGTTACACTGCGCTCACATGACGTCCCCGGTGTAGAAGTGCACGACCCGCCCATCCTCATCAAACAGTTGCTGCTTTCCAACAGTGGCTGCATCAACATTAACGACTTAATAACAGTCATTGTAACAATAGCTACTTCAACAAGTGCGCTCATATGGCATTCCCGCTGTTGCAGAGCACGACGCGCCCCTCCCCATCAAACACACGGCACAGTTGCTCTTCTTCAACATCTACTTCAACAACAGCTACTCTGTTCACATGACGTTCCCGCTATTGAAGTGCACACCACACCCACCAAACACAACTGCTGGCACGCACTTCAACGACGTCTACTTCAACAACATTTACTGCGCCCACATGGCATTCCCAGTGTTGAAGTGCACGACCCGCCCCTCCTCATCAATCATGTCTACTTCCAACCACAGCTTACTGCAACAACAGCTACTTCAACAATAGCTACTTCAAACTCTCCAGGTGTCATCCCTACACAACACCCTGCGGCTCTTGCACGCCCACAAGTGCAAATAAATAAAACTACTTCAGCACGTATGCTCACATGACGTTCCGGTGTTGAAGTGCGTGGCCCGCCCCTCCTCAGCAAACACGGCTTACTTGCTGGCGCACTCCCACACAAAAAAATCAGCAACAGTACTGCACATGGCACGCTGGCGCCCTACTCCAACAAAGTTTACTTTGACAGTGGATGCGCTCACATGACATTCCCAGTGTTGAAGTGCACGACACGCCCTTCCTCATCGAAAACGGCGCAGTTGCTGGCGCGCGGCAGTAGTACGCGCCTACCGGGGGGTCATATGCCGAAGGCGGGCAGGTCGCCTCTGTGTGTGGCGGCGCCAATGCTGGTGAACCACACCCTGCTCGGTCACACGCGCCGCAAGGAGAGAAACTGGCCTTTTGAGGGTTTAGTAGTGTAAAAAAAGAAGGTTCAAAATTCAAATTAACTGAGTACTATTCATGAAATTCAACAGAAGAGAAAAAAGCTCAAGGGATAGGGTGTCGTTCAGGATGTGCACTGCTGAGGTACCACATACTTGAAGTATATGCAAATGTATACCCTGTATAACATCATAAACATAGATGCGCCACTTTACTTCGACGTGCGTATGTCAGATGCCGATTGTAGGCAGTTCGCACGCACTGTGCGTTGGCGCCGCAACCACACTGCTCGTTCACGCGCCCCCTCAAGCAAAAACAAAACACATCTTCACAAGTTAGTAAAAGAAATACCGACAATAGACGTGACAATTTGCCGAGAAAGTCGTAGGATAGACCGCATAATAAGCACGTATTTCATACAGTAGTACACGTGTGCATACCTCAGGTGTATGCAGATGCTAAAAGGGAGGGGGTCGCATGCGTGTGTGTAGCGGTGCCAATGGTGCTGGACCATACCCTGCTGGGTCACACGTGCGTGCGACACGCCCACAAGGAGTGACCTGATCTTTACGGTTCAAACTAAAAGTCAATGTCAAATGCCGGTACACTCTTGAAGTAATTTTATTGACTTGCACTTGTGGGCATGCAAGAGCCCATGCCATGCATGCCAGCTCGCTCCACGTGGCGATGGCACATGCCCGGCAGTAGTAAAACAAAATGCATGTCTTGTTTGTTCGTCATGTCGTTTACCATATAAAAATACCTACATGTACTTCACATCTGTATGCCGGTATTGTTTGTTTGTCATGTTGTTTACCATATAAAAATACCTACATGTTCTTCAAATCTGTTTTTAATTTTCTAGAAATATATGTATACAGTATACTACTTTGAAGTTTGTACTTCAAAGTATATATGTATATATACTAGACTTATTAGAAGAACGTACATGCAGATGCCAGACCCAGGCAGGCCGCCCGCGCGCGTGTAGGCGGTGCAAATGCCGATTTCAAAGTTACCAATGCCCTGCTGGATCACACGCCCCGCGGGCAGTATATACATATGTATAACAGCTATGTATATGGTGTGTACATACATGAACAGTTTGCTGAATAAGTACGGTAGAACTAGTTCATACTTTAAGTACATGGTACTTCAAGAAGTACTTCTGGAGCTGGGGGGTGGGAGCAGGTCCCCTGGGACATGGGGCTGTAATCAGTTAGAGTAGTGCTCTGGCAACATGCCAGGCTTCCCTTAGAGTACTGAGCATTCCCAGTTGTTTCGCTACCTGTCTGATTTTCTGGTCACACACACCGTGTGCAAAGGGCTTTCCGCGCCCCAAGCGGAGTTTAATAAGAGTACGTCTGTATACTTCTGTGTACAACACATGGGGCGCCAATGGCATTCAATGAGTTGGGTGCCCCAACCCCTCTCACTGTCATGATGTCGCGCACTTCAACTAATGCGTATACCGTATGTTTAAAAAAAGCCACCCCCCCCCTCCTGCACAGCCAGGACCTTCACTTGATGTCCCCTTTCAGCTCCAAAGGCTAGGGTTGCGCGAAAACGTATGCGAGCAAGCCATGCACGCCAGATATGGAGCGTATACAGAGCTTATATTGCTGATGTTTCGAGAGAAAAAAAGTGATAGTAGCAGCTTGGCACAGGCGTGTACAGGCAATGTCTGATGCTCTTGCGTGGTGGCTGGTGCAGCGTAGTAAGTTATTGCGTACGTTTCGGCAAGAAAAAACGCCTATATATATATACATGTATATGACGGCCCCTACCGGTGGCGAGACCTAGAGTTTATCGCTCCTAGATGAGTTTTAATGGATCTACGTTTCCGTGCAACCCTACCAGAGGGTCAAGTGCACCTGTTGGGCTCCAAGGGGTCAACACGGAAGTGGTGATACTGCTCGGCCAGGTCTGGAAGGGCGCCCTTCAAGTTGTTGTTGTTGAAGAGACTGGTCACGCCTAAGGACCTCTCTCTGTCCAAGGGGCCAACAAACTGCAGCGTGGGAGAAACACAGCAGGGCCCACAGTATGCAGGTTGACCATGGTGTTCATGCGAAGTACCTACCACGAAGCGTTACCTATATTTTGAATAATTGTAGTGGAAGAACTTTAAGTAGGTATTTTTCGTACGAAGGGCACACGCACCGTGTGCAAAGGGCTTTCCGCGCCCTAAGCGGAGTTTAATAAGAGTACGAAGGGCGCCCTTGAGGTTGAAAAGTTGAAGTTGAGCGAGTCACGCCCAGGTACCTCTCCAACTAGCTACACTTTGAAGTGTTACCTATATTTTGAATACTTGTAGTAGAAGTGCATGCTGACATGTACCAGTGTTTTACTACAGTAGTAGTAGTGTTACACTGAGCTACATGTCCATACCATATGTATAGATGCATGTGCTTTAAGTAGGTATGCAAGTACAAAGGACGCCCTTGAAGTTGAAGAGGCGAGTCATGCCCAGGTGCCCCTCTCTGTGCAAGGGGCTTACAAACTGCAGCACAGGACAAACACAGCAGGGCCCACCGGCACAGTATGCGAGTTTAGCATAGCGTTCATGCGAAGTACCTGTGGGCATTGCGCTGTCACGCATACGCGCAGCCCTGTCGGCGGCGCACCAGATGGCACTGTCGGCACGTGTCATGGAGT
>JAULBY010025495.1:0-17184 GCA_032358315.1 Ophiocytium majus | reverse complement strand
GACAAATCACCCCACAGGCTTCGGCCTGGCATTTGGCCCCAGCCACGGCAGTATCTGGGCTTAGCAGCCTTTTCGGTCTCTTTCACATTCCTTTTGTAATTTGGTGCAGTGCCGTCACTGTCCCCGGCCCGCCAGTGAAGCCTTGTGCGCTGACGGCAGCATGACATGTCCTCTCCTGCTACCGCTGCCGCCGCCACTGCTGCCGCCGCCGCCGCCACTGCCGCTGCCGCTGCCGCCGCCACCGCAACCGCTGCTGCTGCTGCCGCCGCTGCCGCTGCCACTGCCGCCGCCACTACCGCTGCCGTTACTGCTGCTGCTGTTGCTGGCTGCGCTGCCGCCACCGCCGCAACCGCTGCTGCTACCGCCGCCGCTGCCATTACCGCTGCTGCCGCCGCTGCTGCTGTTGCCGCTGCCACCCCTACTGCCGCTGCTGCCACCACCACTGCTGCTGCCGCTGCAACTGCTACAACTTCAACTGCAACTTCAACTTGCATGCGCCTGCCAGACGGGGCGTGCACGCGGAGTGGCGGCGCCCCACACCACCCTCTTCTACAATGGACGGACCGTCACGATAGAGAGCATACACGCCGGCATCGAGCCCAAGTGAGTGTATGTGACCTCGAGAAGTGTACATACTTCGCCGAAGTGTGTATACATATACCATTTACTTCGAAGGGGTGTGCATGTACTACGTACAGTACGATTCGGGGCCGGAGTGCATCGGCCTCGGCCTCGGCCTGGAGGATCGCTCCGGCTCGGCTTGGCTTGGCCGGCCTAACCCGGCCTCAGCACAGGCACCGGCTTGCCCCGGTCTGGACGGGCCTACACCGGCTTCAAGGCCCCAAACCGGGGCGTGACGGGTATACCGTACGGCAGATACCCGCTGCTACTTTACTGTATAGTAGCGCTGCATGCATGGCCAGCCTCAAATGGCGCCAGGGGCAACGCCAAGCCACAGGGGGCCCGTGGCAGGCAGCAGCTTCAGCTGGGACAGCCTGAGCGGTGGTCAACACGCGTTACAGCAAGGCCGGGAAAGCCTGCCCCCTCCCGGCTCGGCCTGCCGGCCTACCGGCCAGGCCGAGGCCGACCGGCTCAAGCGGCCTCGGCCCCGAACCCTAACGTACAGTGTGTGTACTTACAGTGGTATGCGCCCCCGCCCGCGTGTAGGCCAGGCATGCCACCCCTTCGAAAAGTGATCGTTCACTTCAAGCGCATATACCTCCACTAGTAGTACTTCACGCACACTACTTCAAGTGCTACGGTACGTATAACAGAGCAGGAGTTGGGCGCTGCCAATATGCCGCTGTATTTAGACTAGTAGATGTCGGGGTACAAGACCCCCCGGTTGTGTCGCCGAGCGCCGGTCGTCGCTTATGCCGGGGGGTTCTTATTCAGGGGGGGTCTTATACCACACTTTCCCATTCTACATACTTTTATGTAGAGGTTACCCCGGGCCTTGCTGCCACACGCCCCTCGTTCACTAAACCGGGGGGGTCTTATACCCCGATATCTACGGTATGGGCCAAGCCTCCCTTTTCATCTGCGGTGCCTGTGTCTGCGGCGCCGGAGAACGGCGCCACTACTGTCATGCTGGTTGGCTGCATGCATGAACCCCCTTTCCCACCCCCCTAACATTACAGGGTGATATCGGTGGCGCTGGAGAGCGGCGCCACCACCATATGTCATGCTGATTGGCTGTGCACATGAATTCACTTTCCCACACCCCTAACATTATCAGCGGCGCTGCAGAGCGGCGCCACCACTGTCATGCTGATTGGCTGTGCACATGAATTCCCATTTTCACGCCCCCAAAAACACATGCTGATAGCAGCAGCACTGGAGCCACCACCATTATCATGCTGATTGGCTGCACTCATGCTTGTCGTTTCTCACCCCCATAACAACACAGGGTGGCAGCAGCAGCAACCACGAGCAGTGCCACCACCATATGTCATGCTGATTGGCTGTGCACATGATTACCCTTTCCCACCCCCCTAATGTTACAGGGTGATATCGGCGGCGCTGGAGAGCGGTCAGCTGGACCCCACCATTGACGATCTCAAGAAGCAGTACCACGGCCGCTTCATCTTTGTGGGCATTGACAAGGTGCGCCGCCCGTCCTACCACCGCATTCCAAAGACTTGAAGTAGTTGTATGCATCCGTCTAGTATACACCTGAAAGCATACATTGACGACCCGAAGAGGCAGTACCCACGGCCGCTTCGTCTTTGTGGGCATCGACAAGGTGTGTGGCCCCTGCCGCCACCAAGGTATAGTTCAAGTACTTGACATACATCTACATACATATATACTCCCCCATGGACGACCTGTAGCAGCAGTGCTTTGTGAGGATCAACGAGGTGCGCGGCCTCTGTCCGCCACCACAGTATATTTCAAGCACTTGAAGTATACACCTACGCATATGCCGTATTCATACATAGGAGTATTATTCATACAGCTCAAGCGCTGGTTGCCCCAGTATCACCACTGGCTATGATCTGTAAGTGCTACAGTAGCATCAGTAACAATAATGTATGGCTTTCATGTGCGCGCGTGCAGGTGGAGCGCCTGAAGGGGCCGCCCCTCAAGCTCACGGCCCCAGTAGCATCACTGACTACGCGCCACAGCAAGATCAATACCAATCATGTATGGCTTTCATGTGCGCGCGTGCAGGTGGAGCGCCTGAAGGGCCTGCCGCTGAAGCTCATGGCGCTGGAGAGGATGCTGGAGAGCAACCCGCTGCTGGCGGAGCGCGTGTGCCTGCTGCAGGTGCGCGCTTCAACTTTGAAGTTTGTATATTAGTCATAGAGACATGGGGGAGTGTGCGCACCTTTGAAGTTTGGTGCAGCGGCTGCTGCTGAGCATGCGGCTGCTGGCGGAGCGTGTGTGCCTGCTGCAGACGCGCACTTCAACTTTGGAAGTTGATGCAGAGGCTGCTGCTGCTGAGCGGAGCGTGTGTGTCTGCTGCAGATGCACACTCAAACCTTTTTGTTGGTGCTGCCGCTGCTGCTGGCTGCACCTTTGTGGTAGCTGATTCTTCTGCTGCTGAGCATATAGCTGCTGGCGGAGCACGTGTGGCTGCCGCAGGCGCGCACTTCAACTTAGAAGTTTGGTGGTGGTGCTGCTGGTGCTGCGCACAGTGCTGCTGCCTGTCTGTGCATGCGTGATGCACTTTTTCACATCGAGGTCGGTGCTGCCGCTGCCGCTGCTGGCTGCAACTTGTGAAGTTTGCTGGTGCTGCTGTTGCTGCTGAGCACTGCTGCTGAGCACTGCTGCTGCTGAGCACTGCTGCTGAGCACTGCTGCTGCTGAGCACTGCTACTGCTGCTGCAACTCTGCTGCTGAGCACAGGTGGGACTCAGCTGAGCACTGCTGCTGCCGCTGCTAGCACTGCTGCTGCTGCTGCTGAGCACTGCTACTGCTGCTGCTGCTGAGCACTGCTGCTGCACGCTACTCCGCTGCTGAGCACAGGTGGGACTCAGCGTGCATGAGCGGGAGGACGACTTTGAGCAGAGCACAAAGGTAAGACCGCCCCCCTCCTCCCCATCCCCCCACCCCCAGCGCCCCCCAGTCGTGCCACCCTGTAGCTGCCTCTCTGCTGGTCAGAGCAGGCTTATGCTGTGCCAGAAATGGAGAGGGGCCGAAGGCTGAGCAGCTCTTGCGGGCGCCACGAACACGCGGGCAGCCACCACTTCCTTGCTGGCGGAGCACGGAGCGGGGAGCGGGTGTAGCGGGCTGTGTGTTGCGGCAGGGCTAGCAGCTGCTGCCTGCTTGTGCCTGACTGTAGTATGATGCTGTACCAATATATACTTGCGAAGCAAGAAGTACACACTTCAGAAGTACATGATTGATACATACTTTTGAAGTACTTCAGCAGTATACACTTCGAAGTGCCTATACTACAGTAATATTTTATATGTGTACACGTATATGCTGGCGCTCTGCATGTGTGTGGGCGGTGCCTGCCGTTCAACGAGGCGGGAAAAAATACTTCTGAAGTATGTTTGTGTATTCATGAAACTTGTTTGTTTGAATTCATGCACTTCTGTTTTTCATGTGTTTGTGAATTCACGAATGTTATGCTTGAATTCACGCACTTCTGTTGTTGTGCGCGCAGGAGCTCCTGTCATTGGCCAACAACATCAACACCAAGTACAGCCGCAATGGCGTGCCGGTGGTCTTCTACACTGACAAGGCAAGCCCTGCTCAGCTGCGCACATGATTTCCCTACAAAACTACTAGCAGTAGTTACGTTTATTCGCACTTGTGGGCGTGCAAGAGCCTATGTCATGTATGCCAGCAGCTGTGGCCATGGCAAATGCATGGCAGTTTACGTATACGAGCACTGCGTAATCCCTAGCCCTCAAGGACACTGACCGGCGCGTGTAGGTGTGGGGGCTGTCTGGTGCTTTTCACCAGGTGGATAAATCGCCCCACAGGCTTCCGCCTGGCACTTTGCCCCAGCCACGGCAGTAGCTGGGCTTACTATTAGCAGCCTTTTAGGGTCTTTCACACTGGAAGCACACGGGTAGTACAGAGTAGGCACACAACTAAATGGGCGATGTGTGACCTGCGCACCTGAGGGTCGCTGGGCACAAGCTTGTGTGTTGTGCGTGCCGCGCACCCAATCTCTTTACTTCAACTACACTTCAGAACCATTACTTGGTGAGGTATCAAAAGAACATGTACATACCAGAGTTATACAACGAAGTATATACACACATGTGTGGTAGCAAACGCACTCAACAGGGTGCCGTACCTGAGGGTCGCTCGGCACGAGCTTGTACGTGGTGCGCGCCACGCACTTGATCTGTATGTGGGGCAGCGACAGCGCCAGGCTCATGGTAGGCGTATATGCATGTGCATGTGGCCGCCCGCCCCCACCCCCACCCCCTGTTGGTGACCCAAACCCAGAACGGCAGCTTCCGTTCTCGCCCACCTGGCGCCAGGGGAGAGAACGGGGTGTGTGTGTGTGTGTGTGGTATGGTACACAGGGGTTGAGAGGGGCAAGGTGCAAGCACCCACGTTACGCATGCCAGCATGCGGCAGCGGCCTTCAGATGTACCTACCTATCATGACTTCCATATACAGTACCTGATACTGCACTCTAGTACTTGGGAAGTGCGTGCGCTTGTTGGCGTGCAAGCACCCAGGTCAAGGCGTGCCGGCATGAAACAGCAACGGCCATCCACGCCCCCAAACCCACATACTCGCGAAATTCTGTGCTCCGAGCTTGGTACTTTTGGAGACGACACATACAGCCTAGCGGACAGAGCACCCCACAGGCTTCGGCCTGGCATTTTTGCCCCAGCCACGGCAGTATCTGGGCTTCGCAACATTTTAGGTCTCTCTTCACATGCAGTCTCTAGTGCTCAGCGGCTGGAGGTGTACCTCAGTGGCGTTGCTGCTGGACTGGTCCGTGTGCGCCACAAAGAAAGGCGAGTTCCTCAGGCCCGTTCTTGGGGAACGTGCGCTGGCCGGGCCGCTGGCCACACCGCTGGCCGCGTTGCTGGCAGCGTTGCCGCCGGCTGTGCTGTTTCCACCGCCTGGTTGGGTCCGCAAAAAGGAGCGCGTTGAGTGTGAGGGGGGCACAGGCAGTCAGCAGATGCGGATGGGGGGGGCACGCATGCGCCCACTGTGCTGTTTCATACCATGGTACCTTTGTACAGTGCACTCGCGACTTAGTGCGGGGTAGTGTCACCCTGCTAGCACTCCGCACTAAAGCAAGACCCGCACTAAATCAAATAGGGCAGTGTATATCATGTATATGGAATCATGTGGTCTGTGACAGGTCTCTGGACCCCGCACTAAACCGCATACCACACTATATCAAAACGAACTAAATCGCGAGTGCACTGTACCGGTATGGAGCTGTGATATAGAAAGGGCCCGAGCAGTGCCACCAAAACCTTGCTGCATGCACGTGTATCCGCAGGGGCTGTCGCTGCCTGTAGGTACCTAGTCTGGCCTAGTGCTGTGCACCACGGATGCCCCCGCCCCCTCACCTACTGCATTACCACCAGCAGACACCAGAGATGGCGAAAAATACAGTCCACGCCGCGGACGTTACTGCCACATAGATTGCCTGATCTCATTCACCAATAATACGAGGCATTCACACCCACAAACGCGCAGCCCAACTCCACACCCGTGCACGCCTTCCTCGGCAGCATCCTTGGCCCACGAGGTCGCCTGCCAACATGTTCGAAGGTGGGGGAACGCTACTTTGTTGCCATCACACGGACCCAGCATGCTGTGGGCTTTGGCGGGCCTAGCCACCTGCGGTAGGTGGGTCCAGCAATTTTTTCACGTATCTTCCACTCACCTGCTGCGGCTGCGCACTGCTACGCCGCCGCTGCTGCGTCACCCGATTTTTCCAAGTCGGGCTTAGCTCCGCCTAGCGGCCTTTCAAGCGCCTTGCAAACGAACCTGCTGCCGCTGAGCACTGGGCTGCACCGCCACCGGCCACTGCGCCACCGGCTGCTCGTGCCTACTCGCACTCTGTGAACACATATCACACACACAAATTGTTCCTAGAGCCGTTACATACCTCCAACCACATTTTTTTTGTCTGTTACACACAAGATTGCTCAGAACTTGCCTGCTGCCTCTGAGCACCGGGCTGTGCTGCCGCTGGCCGCTGCGCCACCAGCTGCTTCCACAGCTGGTGCCAACTCCCAGTTACTGTATATACTTCGAAGTACACTAAACTCCGTTCATGCTTTTAATCAGTTCCAGATATAAACGGTTATGGTTATTGCAAACGCACCTGCTGCCGCTGAGCACTGGGCCGCGCCTCCGCTGGCCGCTGCGCCACCGGCTGCTGCGGCCGCGGCGGCGCCCGCGCTGCTGGCGGGACGTGGCGGCGGGGAGGGAACACGCGTCTCTGTTGCCCGTCTCACCACCTGCAAGACCACAAGCGCACGCGCACAGCCGTTGCGGCAGACGGTCAGTGGCCAGCGGAAGCGGGGGTGCGCCAGCCCGGTGCTGACGTCAATGCAACACGAGGCTGTCTACTTTATACTCGGTACCGGGTGGTGTAATATACTTCGTGAGTGGTATTTACTTGTGAAGTACTTCAGTGTAGGTATGTAGAAGGATGTGTACACTTGTAGCATTACACTACTCAAAGTGTGTACTTAATACATACTTGTGCTTGAGTTATGTGTGTTATGTGTGTAGTGTAGCACCGGTACAACGCAGCCCGCGATGAATGTCCAAACGAGTCTCAGAGACTCAATCCGTGCGTTAATAGTACGCCTGGCTGCTGGCTTGGCTCAGCGCTTGGGCGGTGCTTCGTGTACAGTGTACACACATGCGTACGTGCTATTGTCAGCATATGCCCATCAGCATACACACAAACCCACAACTCTTTACAATCAAGAGCAATAACTGCTACTAGAAGGTAGGCCTGAGCCGCCGGCAGGCTAGACATAGCACATTACCGGTACTGCGAGTACCCCTGATCGCCAGCTTTTTCGCTACATGTCTGATCCCTGTTTCTGGTCACGCGCATCATGTGCAAAGGGCTTTCGGCGCCCCAAGCGGGTTTTAATACGAGTACTTCAAAGTACTTCGAAGCACATGTCTATAAACCACGTACTACCAACACGCCAGCTCATCTGAGCGGGACTGATGACTGTGGCATGCAATTCATGCAATGTAGTGAAGTGCACACATGAAGTATATTATATACAAATACTGCGCAGTAGTACTAGTGCTTCAGAAGCAGTGACGGGTCACTGCGTATAATTTTTGTATTATACGCCATATAACGTATACAAGTAGGCCGTACCACGTATGCAGGTGAACGTATTTATATGGCCAATACGCAGTGTACCGCGTTCTTGGGCGTAGAAATACGCCGTATTTTGTACCAGTAGTGTAACGTATAAAAAACGCTCTACGTAATACGTTATGCGTCGTGGCCCATCACTATTCAGAAGCGTAAACGCGGCATATGTACATACTACGGAGTACTGACAAGGCAGCTCACCTGAGCGGGACTGGTCACGGTGGCGGCCGCCGTCGCGGGGGCGCACGACTCGCTCAGGATTCGCCGGTGCGAACGCGATGCATTCTTGTCCAGCGAGCTGTTGTGCACAAGGCTGTTTCGCATGCCGCCGCCGCCGCCGCTGCCCCCCGGGGTAGGGGACTCCATGCGGCGGCTGCTTTCAGGTGGGGTGCGCGGGCGGCGGTGGCGGCGGTGAGCGTGAGGGACGTAGGGTCGCACAACAAAGCATATGACTGCGGGCTAAAATTACAGTGTACCTCAAGAGGTGTACTTCTGAAGAATGTGGCATACGTACCCCGGAGGTGCACTGTTCACCGGGGTAGGGGTCTCCAAGCGCTGGCTGCTTTGCGGTGGGCGGCGTGCAGGCGGCAGCACAGAAACAAATTTGGGGTGGATTTCTATTCAACTACCTCAAGAAGTATAATCATGTACCACTACTAGTAGTATGTATACATACATGTGGGCGGCGCAGGTGAGAGCAGTACAGTTGCACAACACAGCACGTTTGCGGGCTACATATACAGTGTGTACTTCGAACTATGTGGCGCACATACCCCGAAAGTACATTTTTCACCGGGGCAGGGTAGGGAGGCGTGTGGGCCGCCGCAGCAAGAACGATGCAAAGGTTTGACTCCATGTGGGTAACACTACTTCATGTATTTGAAGTCTAAATTATACTACAGGAGTAGTCATTATAAAGGTATAATAGTTCACAGCAATAAATGATGGTAATAGGTGCATCGAGGTAGTTCTAAGTACCTCCAAGGCCCGCCCCTTGCGCGCCCGACGCCAAACAGGATCTTTGGGCTGGCGGCCCCCGGTGAGGAGCTGGCGCCTCCCGGCGACTCGCCGTCACCTGTTGTTGTTGCACATAGCAGCGCCAGACAAGTGCGGAGGGCAACACAATGAGGTGTGCGTCGAGCAGCGAGCGACGGCAGAGACTCACAGCGCTCTGGCGGAGATATACTTCAGAAGCATATGTACTTCGATGGAGGTAAATGCATTTTGAAGCATTGCAAATGGGACACCGTGGGCGTGTACTCTTGAGCATATGAATGTTTGGTGTCACACTGCTAGTAGTGTGCAAGTGCACTTGTGGTGTGTTTTTGAGCACGCGAGTGTTTGGTGGCGTATGTAAGCGTACTTGTAAACGCTAGTGCGCAGGCTGTTACCTAATGCCTCCCGCCTGTCCGCGTGCCCATTGGACGACGTGAGGTGGGGCGATGCCCGCGGTGATGCCGGCAGGTCACTCGGCACCAGCTGCTCCAAGCTGTCAAAACACATGCACACCGGCGTAGCACCGCAGCACCGCAGCAGCAGGGCACGATGGGTGGTGCACCACACATCAGCAGCGACAGGGTGGATAACACGTGAGGGGCAGATGATCGCAGCTACTGCTATGGCTGGGGCATACCACACATGCTTTGTACAACGAAGTACACTTCGGTAAACTTCGAAGTACTGGTACTTCGGAGCACTTCAGGTATACAATAACATGCTTACCTACATAGTTTGATAAGAGAATGTGCTGACTGGTTTTTGAAAGGGTGTAGGCGGTGCGGTGCGGACGCGCAAACACCGACGCAGCAGCACACCGCCGCAGCACCAGCAGGCACGTTGCGCGGATGCAAACCAGCACTGACGGGATGAGAGACGCGTCATAGTGCGCTGAGCACAGCTACCGCCGTGGCCGGGCAAACAAACGCCAAGCCAGCACCCGTTAGGTCGTTGGAGGCACGTGAACGCCAGCAATACGCGCCGCTGCCTTGGCGGCGTGCGCATGTGGGCTTGGTTTTTCTCCTGGCGAGGCTCATGAAGTGCCGCGGTTGCACAGCAAGCGAGATCTACGTTGAAAATGGACTACTGCAGTAGTAGTACTTCAGTAGTAGCCACCTAAACGCACCAGTACAAAAGCTCGCCATGCTCGAGAGGATGAGGCGAGAAAAGTCGCGCCGCACCTTCTGTCTGCAACGCATACCTCGTGAAGTGCATGTGTACCATACGTAGCAGTATCTTATACTTCAAGTACACGTGTACTGCAAATAGTCACCTACTACAATTTGGTACACAGGCGTAGTACACTTGTACTTCAGACGTACTCCTACCGCCACTACCAGAAACGCTACACATACTGTCTGCAGCAACCCTTCGCTCACAGGGAGGACCTTGGCTGTGCGCACACCTGCGCTCGCTCGCCAGGTCACCACCACTACTAGGAACAGTATGTACTGTCGGCAGTGACCATCCGTATGAGATCGCGTTGGCGGCGCGCGCTCACCTGGGCTTACGCTTGCTCGTAAGGTCCATAAAACGCGACAGCTGCGACGGCAGCAGCTGCCCGCGCGGCGTCGGCGGCCCGCCAAGCCTCAACGCCGACAGCGTGGGCTGGCGTGGCGTAAGCTGTGGGGCGGTGGCAGCAGCATCGTTTCCGCCTCTCGCGGATGCGGGAGTTAGCGTCGCCGTTGAGGCACCGGCGCCATCCTGCTCGACACGGGGGGGCAGGGCGGGGGGGAAGGGGCTAGTGAGCCTGGTTCTAGCCGTGAAAGTGTGAGAACTGCTTGGGGAGCAACCTTTTCTGTAGGCGCTCAGTGTGCGCCATTAGCAGTGTACTACTGGCGCCAATGACCAGTACAGGTGCCTGTGACTGGCAAACGCAGGGGGGGGCGCGGGGGCGCCAGCGGGCTGGGTGGGGGGGGGCGGGGGGAGCAAGTATCAGGCCAAGGAAAAAAATAGCACCAGCTGATAGGCGTACCGCCATGAAGAGGTGAAGTACGTGGCTACGCGCGCATACTAGCAGTACCTCGACGTACATTACAATATACTACAGTACTACTGAGGTATCACATACACGCACTGCGCCTCGCTGCAGTGTCCGGTGACTCATCTCACGCCTTCAGAAGATGCGCCCGGGCGGCGACGGAGGACCCACGAGTATTTATTTATCATCGTGCCAACTGCGTGCGCGGCAGCAGTTCACCCCTGCAGAAAGTGAGCTGCTGTCAGCTGCAGCCACGTACGTGCGCACAACCTGCAAAGCAAATGCGAAACAGCGGCTCCTTGAGTCGCCGGTCAGAGACTCACTAGCGCGACGTGCCCTAGTCATTTTACATAGCTGAACGTGTACATCACTAGTACCACATGCAATGTGTCCGGGAGGTACTGCATACTTCTTGACGTATGTTGCTTCTGGAGTTACGAAAGTACCAGAAGTGATGCAGGCGGGTACTCATGCGCCATACGGTACCGGTACTTATCATCTGATGGCACCGACCTCTGTGCAGTATGGCGCGGGCGCGCGGGAGGCAGCGCGCGGCGTGGTAACCATAAACATACTTCAGAAGAACTTCCGAGTACTTCGAAGTATTTTTTCATTGCAGGCACTTCGAAATGTTTTTATGGTGGCACCAACCTCTGTGCAGTATGGTGTGGGGGCGCGGGAGGCAGCGCGTGGCGTGGTCCCCCCGGCGCCGCGCCCGTGCGGTGGTGGCGGCGGATCGACGAGCGACACGGTTATGCTCAGCGGTTCCGCCTCTCGGTCAGCTGGCGTCAGCACCACCAGCAGGTGGTTACGGCACAGGTTGTCTACCACCTGGAAGGGGAGGGGGAGGGGAGGGGGAGGGGAGGGGAGGGGGGGGAGCTGTGAGCGGGTGCAAAGAGACGCACATGGCTGGCTTTTACGTACTACTGCAGTACCGGCACTTGCTGACAAGGGTTTACAAACTTGAAGGTTGCTAAGCCCACATACTGACATGGCTGGGGCAAAATGCCAGACCAACGCCCGCAGAATGCCAGGCCGAAGCCGGTAAAAGGCCAGGCCGAAGCCGGTAAAAGGCCAGGCTGCAGCCCGTGGGGTGCCCTATCCACCTGCTTAACACTAGGTAGCCCACACCCCACTACAGCCTGCGGCTCATCTCCCCATCCAATGAATGCACACAGTTGTAAGAATAGCGACCGCTGCGCCCACCTGGTAGGTGTCTCCCGCACGCAAATAGAACAATAATAATTGAAGAAGTAGTAGCAAGTACTACGAAGTGCTTGGGACTTGATAGAAAATGAGCTTATCAGCGCCAATGATCCAAGTTTTGCGACTGTGCCCACTTGAAAGAAAAGTGCGCCCCCCCTGCGCCCACCTGGTATGTGTCGCCCGCCGACGTGGTGCGGTTGCACGCGAGCAGCACATCACGCGCCGCCAGCAGGCTCTGTGCCTCGCTCAGCTTGAGCCTCACGGCACTGCACGCGTTGCTGGCGCTGCCCTGTAGGCGGATGGGTTGTGTGTGTGTGCGTGTGTGTGTGGGGGGGGGTGTACATGGCAGGCGTACGGGGGCAGCGGCAGCCAGTTAGTGTCGCTGACACACGTTCCACTGGCGCTGCCCTGTAAGCGGATGGGTCCTTGGCGGGGGGGCGGCGGGGGGGGGCATGTACGTGCCATGCCAGGCTTACTTTAGAATGTGCAGTGCTGCGCATTGCCATCTAGTGCATCGAACACTGCTTGGAGCAGGACCCCTGGGACATGGGGTTGTAATCCATCAGAGTGGCGCTCTGGCAGCATGCCAGCCTAGGCTTTCTTTATAATGCGCAGTGCTGAGCACTGCCATCTTGAGCGTCGGCAACAGCATGTTTGATCACGGTTGGGCCAGGGCGGTGGCCAGGGGCGGGTGGTCTGTACGAGTATGCGGCGTGTGAGCACACCGACTATGGCTTCATGTGTACATCCATACATGTACATGCAGGTCCCCCGGGACATGGGGCTGTAATTCGTTGGAGTAGTGCTCTGGCAACATGCCAGGCTTCCCTTGCGTAGAGTGCGCAGTACTGAGCATTGCCAGCTTTTTCGCTACGTGTCTGATCCCTTTTTCTGGTCACGCGCCCTGTGTGCAAAGGGCTTTCCGCGTCCTAAGCGGAGTTTTAAAAATTACCATGCATACATGTATACATGGATATACCCTGCATACCACGCACTTCTTGACGCACGTACATGTACAGTGGGGCAACAAGCGGTACCCGAGGCAGCCAGGGCAGTGGCCAGGAGCGGGTGGTCAGGGCCAGTATGCAGCGTGCGAGCGCGCCGACGATAGCCTTCCTGCAGCACCCGCGCATACCACATGGTATTATACATATATATATATATATATATAAACCGGTATATACATATACGTATATATATATGTTGCACTACAAGGACTGAAGCGCACAGTAGTACCACCTTCAAAGTGCTGAAGTATGTTTTCATGTATGCGGTAAGCACACAGGGCCAAGCAGCACTTGTCCAGTGCTTCTGGCGGGGACGGGTCTGCACCTGAGGCAGCCATGGCAGTGGCCAGGAGCGGGGTGGTCTGGGCGAGAGAGTGCGGCGCGTCAGCGCGCCGACCATGGTCTCCATGCCCTACTCGCCCTGCTATATACTTCAGAAGTATTATACAACAACCATGTATACTTCGAAGCATACTGGTCACATACAGCAATATACCATAGGTTAAGTGCTTCAGCATGTCAATGAGCAGTACCTGAGGCAGCCACGGTGGTGGCCAGGAGCGGGTGGTCTGTGCGAGTATGCAACGTGTGAGCGCGCCAACGATAGCCTCCATGCCCTGCTCTCCCTGCAGCACCCGCGAGTTGATGCACACCGCGTCACGCTGCATGTCCTTCCTGTGTATTTTGGTTTGTTGGTTTCCCAAAGAGAGGGCACGGACAGCACCGAGGGCATCTATCAGGCTTGAGTTTCAAGTGCCTTTCCATACTGGCACACACAGCAGCAAGGGCATACTTCTTGAAAATATATTGCCGTATGATATAATTCTGCGCAATTTCTGATTTTCCCGTGCTGCTGCGCTTACATGCTTCTGAAGTACACTACTAGGGTACACAACATGCCACACGCCGTGGTGCATTATGTTATGCAGGTGGGCATGTATGCACGGACACACAGCTCACCACAGCTGGGCCAATGACGATTTCCCCCCTGCTGCTGCATGCGTACATGCTACGGTAGCACATGCTTCAAAGTACACCACTGCGGCATACGACCTACCACGTAGTACACGGCGCAATACCTATGGTGCATGACACACCGCATACCATATGTCGCGTCAGCGGGTGTCATGAGTGGCTCACCACAGCTGTGCCAGCTCCTATTTTCCCCTGCTGCTGTGCGCCTGTCAGGCAAGTACAGTAGTAACAGGTACCGGCACTAGGTAGTATCATGGACATAGGGCTCACCACAGCTGCGCCAGCTCTGGCTTCCCCCCTGCTGCTACGCACATACTGCTGCTTCAAGAAGTACATCAGCGCATGCTACAGACGAACATACTTCAGAAGTACACCACTGCAGTGCGCAAACATACCATACAATGCATACCAGAAGTACAGTGCTGCATGCATATGGTGCATGGCAGAGCGTATTTCTGAAGTAAGTGGGTGTCATGAGTGGCTCACCACAGCTGTGTCAGCTCCTAATCCCCCCTGCCGCTGCGCGCGTACATGCTACAGTAGTATACTGCGGCACACAACATACCATGCATACTGCTGTATATACGATACTTCAGAAGTACTTAAATGGTGCATGATGTGATGTGTTACTAGTACTACTTCAGTAGTAGGGAGTGGGTATCATGGGCACACAGCTCACCACAGCTGCGCCAGCTCTGATTTCCCCTTGCTGCTGCGCGCCGCGCCCGTGGACAGGGAGTACGCGCGCTCCCGCCCCGGCAGCTGCTGCTTCACCCAGCTGAGATGAGACCGGGCAAGCAGCACAGAACACACAAACAATGAAGGACAAGATGGGCCAATGTCAGGAGAAGCAGGGGGGCTGTCAAAAATGCGCTAAGGCACAGTGCTCCCTGCTTTGTACGCCGCACACACACCGTTTACACACCGTGTGTGCTGCGCCATCCAGCTGATGCATAGGTACCGCCGGAGCGGCACGGAAGACGCAAAAAAGGGAGAAAAAGACATGAGTGAAAGAAACCTAAAAGGCTGCTAAGCCCAGATACTGCCGTGGCTGGGGCCAATTGCCAGGCCGAAGCCTGTGGGGTGACTTGTCCACCTGATGATAAGCATCAGACAGCCCCCACACCTACACCCGCCGGTCAGTGTCCTTGAGGGCTAGGGATGATTCAGAGTACTTGTAGTATGACCTTTTTTTCGTTTTTGCCACCACTCTCACCTGCAGCTGGCGGAAGTCGTGCAGCTTCTTGGAGGTGATGTGCGGCGGCTCGCCCCCGTCCTCCACGCTGCAGCGCAGCGCCGCCGTCACGCCAACGCTGCGCATGTGCATCACCAACAAGCAGGAGACGCAACAAACTTGTATAAATTCAACTAACACTTCAGAAGTACTTGGAAGTATTGAATAACACCATGTACCACATCGCACGGTAGTGTACTTCGAGGTATTTGACGGGACTCGGGGGTCAGGTGCAGCGCAGCGCAGCCATCATGCCAACGCTGCACGTTTGTGTTGGCATCGAGCAGATGCGACAGCGATGATGATAGAGTACAATGAATAGAACAATAAGTGATGTTATGTACCACATGCTACTGCAGTATGTGAGACGTGACTGAGGGCCACGTGCAGTGCAGCGCCCGCCATCACGCCAACGCCGCACGGTTGCGTCACCGACGAGCAGCAGTTGCAACAGCGACAGTTAATAATAATAATTAATACCGATTATTACTTATATTATATACGTATATGTACATATATATTATACTACAGTAGTATATAGTTAATACCGCGACGTACAGTACTTCAGAAGTAAATGCACACCATACACTATACTAAATGACGAATAATAATAATATTAAGTGATGCCTTGTACCAAACACGACCACTCCAGTATGATTGACATGAGTCAGGGCCAAATGCAGCGCAGCGCCACCGCCGTGCCAACGCTGCATGCTTGCGTCACAAACGAGCAGCAGGCGCAGCAACGATAAAAGTTGATTCAGCTATTCCAAAGAACATTGGTGAACGGCGCAGCGTCACCATGACGCCAACACTGCGCATGCCGCTACCAAGGAGTGGGGCAGCGCACACAGCAGCAGATTCGACAAGTTTTAACGTCGAGGCCGTGTGCAGTCGCTTGTACATACTTGTATAAGGTACTTCTCTGGCAACATGCCAGGCTTCCCTTACGTAGAGTACGCAGCACTGAGCATCGCCAGCTTTTTCGCTACCTGCCTGATCCCCTTTTCTGGTCATGCACGCACCGTGTGCAAAGGGCTTTCCGCGCCCTGAGCGGAGTTTCATAAAAGTACTTCCAAGCACAATGCATTCATGTACTTACCTGACCCCACTTATTTAAATGTTATAAAAGCACACTTCGAAATACCGGCACATTAGAAAAAGACAATCAGTCTGAAGTACTCGAAGTGTGTCATGGTGCGCTTGATGGCCGCTGTGTGCCTGGCTCCGTTGGGCGCGCGCGCGCCGTTGCCGGCCGGCCAAACACATAATAATAGTAGTACTAATGATACCAGCAATAATACATACCAAATTTATACTACAAGAAGTAGACTAGATACATGTCCTTGGAAGTACATGCCGTACCTGGCCCCGTTGAGCGCGCGTGCGCCGTTGCCGGGCCGGCCAAACACGGAGGCGCCCGCGTCCAGGGGCCACTCGTAACCGCGCCGCACCTGCCAAAAGAAAAAACGAAGGAAAAAAAAGAGCAAAAAATATTTACAAGCAAGAGCAAAATCGCAAAAACACGCACGAAAAGCTGCGATGCCGCCGCACCTGCCCCCCAAAACGACAAGAGCGAAACCGCAAAACCGCACACAAAAAGACCGCGACCCTGCCGTGCTCGTTTGTGAGCGCATTCGAATGCACCTCTGCACCGGATGGCAACAGGGCAACTTAATGGCTGGCGGCGCGGCCATGCTCACTCAGAAGCGCCAAAAACGCAGGGGCGGTGACACCACACACGCTCGCTTGTGCGCGTGGTCACAGCTTGCCGCAGGGGAGGGGGTAAGAGGGGGGGGGAAGGGAGGCGTGCAGAGCCAAGCTCAAGCTTCCGTATTTCGAGCGCCGCTCAGGCGCAAGTTGAGGGGAAGCTGAGGCACCATCTGCTGCTCGCGTGCAGCCAGCAAAAGGCCGGGCGATGCAACAGAGACACGCTGGGGTAATGGCGTGGGTATGGCACACAGCATGCCATGGGGGAGGGGGGGGGGGGG
>JAULBY010025484.1:0-17185 GCA_032358315.1 Ophiocytium majus | reverse complement strand
TTCTCACCCGAAGCGAACTCTCAGACACGGCATCGATCCTGCTTGACGAATCTGCCGTCCTTTACAAAGAGAAGATCAACTACAAAGCTCCCGGCGGCGCCGGCTATTCGCCTCACCAAGATGCGCCCGCGTATCGATTCATCGAATCACACGTATCGTGCATGTTGGCCATCGACGATTCACGAGAATCGAACGGTTGTCTTGAAATCGTGTCATCGATGCACAACGAGATCCTGCCGATGGACGACAAGGGCTGCATTCGCGCCGACATCGTCGAGCAACTGGACTGGAAGCCGGCTCCGATTTGGGCCGGTCAAGCGTTGTGGTTCCACTCGCGGACCCCACACCGAAGTGGACCCAATACGTCCGCCGAACCTCGTCGTGCGATCTACCCGACCTACAACGCACTTCGAGAAGGCGATCTGCGCGAGGCGTATTACAAGCAGAAGGCAAAGGAATTCGCGTCTGCCGATGGTCCGCGGGTTTCGCTCATCGGAGACTTCGAAGGGCAAATGCTCTGATGCCATCTGCGTCGATTGACTCAATTGTTTCCCTGTACAACACGTGGGGAAACGAAACATACGACGAGGACATCACACAACTTGCGCACGCGCTGCAATGCGCGGCACTCGCTAGTCGTGACGGATCGACTGAAGACCTGATCGCCGCTGCTCTCCTGCATGACATCGGTCATCTCTTTGAAATCGAACGCAACAACGGGCCCGATCACCGCACTGACCTCCGCCACGAGAGCACAGGATCAGAATTTCTCAGCCACCTCTTCCCGCAAACGGTTACCGCACCGATTGCGATGCACGTTGAAGCTAAGCGTTTCCTCGCCGCAAACGAGAGCGGCTATTTCGATCAACTGTCCCGAGGCTCACAGCGAAGTCTCGAAGTGCAAGGTGGTCCATTCACCCCCGCCGAAAGCGCAAGTTTCCTTGCGCTCCAAGGAAGCGCCGATGCGGTATCGCTTCGCCGTTGGGACGATCACGGGAAAGTCATCGACCTCGAAGTTCCGAGTCTCGAATCGTGGGTTCCACTCTTAACCCGAGTGTCACTTGCTCACTAGTTAGCGAAGTTGAATCTGAGCTGCACCGGTGATCGGAGGCAGGTCAACAGGACTCAGTGCACCAGCTGCCGCTGCACACACCGCGGGAATCGCGTTCACACAGCGATTCGCAGCGCTCGCATTTCCGCCGCCAGCAGCCCCCGGTTCGCCGGGCTCATTCCCGTGAATTGTGAGTTCCAAGTGGGGATGACCGCTCATCACGACGCGGTGTTCGCCACCGGGATTGAGGGGTTGCTGCCAATCAGGCGCACAGTCGTCGTCAATTCTGGTGATGTGCTCCACCGTGAGGAGCGGATGTCCACTTACGAATCCTGTGACTTGGAAACGGAACGCACCCATTGTCCCCTCTTCGAAGGTTCCCATTCCATCAACCTCGATGGTGCGTTCCAGAGGTCGGCGTTCAACGGTCGTCGTGACCTCATCAATTTCCAGATCGAGAATGTCAGCAAGGACACGCACCATCGGCGCCCACACCATCATCAACGACATCTCTTCGAGCATTTGCGGGAGAACGTCCATCGGACCACCGAGACCAATCACGTTGCGCACGATGTCGGGTGCGTCATACAGCGCGTAATTGAAGATCTCCTGAATCCGGATCTCGGTGATTCCTGCGCCAACGCCGCTTACGAGGCCAGGGAGGATGTCAAGCGCCCAACCGGGATCGATACCGGAAACGAAGACTGAGGAATTCCCGGCTTCCATCGCCGGCGTGAGCATCCCCATCAACTCCGGCGGAGCGCTCGCGGGGTGGAGCAATGGATAGAACGCCGTCGACACGACATTGCGACCCGAACGGAGCAGGCGTTCGAGGTCCATGTACGCCTCCATCGGACGCGTATCTGCCGTTGCTGCGTAGACAACGCAATCGACATCAGACGCAAACGCGATCTCGGTGTCGTCGGTTGCAAGCACTCCGAGCGGAGCAATGCCGGCAAGTTCGCCCGCGTCTTTCCCAACCTTTGCTGGGTTCGACACCACTACTCCGACAAGTTCCAGATCGCGATGCGTCGCGATCGCTCGGATCGCCGGTCGCCCAACGTTCCCTGTCCCCCACACCACAACTCGATAGGTCATGGGCCGGGACCCTAGTAGCGAGGAACCAGATCGTGCCGGAACGGCCGCTAGTTCTCGAAGGTTGCTTGGGTTCTTGGCCGTCCACCAGGCCCGCTGTAGGCGAGCCCCACGCCGGGAGTGACAGCAAAGGTCACCGGAGGCATCGAGGCGACGGCGTCATGCCACGAAGAAATCAATTGGTCTTCTGCGGCGTAATCAAACGGATCGGTGAGCACGTATTCCTCTGGAGCGCCCGGAGCGATTGGGTTTTCCACGAGCCAGCGCGCCGTTCGGGCCACCGCTTGTCGGGCTGGTACGAGGTCGCGATAGCCAAGTCGTGTCTGCAATAACGACGTATCGAGCACCCGATGAGTCGGCGAGGGCTGGGCAAGCAACGGCCGCGCAGGCACCGCGAGTTCGAACGGCATTGAAACAATCTCGAGTTCTGCTCCAAGTTCCGTCGCGACGATCTCGATGACTTGGCGAATCGTGAGCACCTCATCGTCACCGCAATTGAATGCCAAACCCGCAGCAGCGTCAGGATGATCGACGCCACACAACACCGCGTGCGCGAGGTTCTCCGTATAGCCGTGATGATGCAGAGTTAGGCCATCGTCGGCCACAACGATCTGTCGGCGACCATCCAAAATGCGTCGGACAATGCTCCATTCGCGCGGCACAACTTGAAGCGGACCGTACGCGTAGGGATACCGAAAGTGAGCAGCATTCGGCTGATTCGCGAATACGAACTCTTCGGTCCGTGCAACGCGAAATCCCTTTTCATCGTCTTCTGGACTCGCGACGACCGGCGCTGATTCGCTCACCGGCACCGGAAGACCTTCCGGCGTGAACAACCAAGGATTCATCCAACCCCGAATTGCAGGCACACCTCCGACGGAAACAAAGCGCTCGGTGCGGCCCACCATGAATTCCGCGATGCGACGAAGCCGTCCGTACATCACCACGGTGAGATCCCATGTTCGATCCCCCATCGCTTCCGCCAAGGACTCCATGTCATAGGGATCGGCGTGGATGTGCTCAATGTCGGCCGGCGTTTCTGGTCGTTCGTGAGTGCCCCGGTGGAGGATGACGACCTCGTGACCTCGGTCCATGAGCCCTCGAACCAAGTGGATGCCCGTCGGACCCGTTCCGCCAATCACCAGTGTGCGTGTCATATCTAGCTCTCATTATCCGGCGACGTTTGCGTGCCGACCCTACAAGCACTGCAGTTCCCGCTTGCGAGTCACCACACCTATCGGCGTCGTGGTAGCAATCTCCTTCGGCAATGAGGTGCCGCAAGGGGGAATCATGATTCTGGAAAACAAGGTTTCAATCATTTCGGGTATCGGCCCAGGCCTCGGGCAGGAACTGGCTTACGCATTCGCTCGTGAAGGTTCCGACGTCGTCCTCGTCGCTCGAACCGAATCGAAACTCCAAGAGGTCGCCGACGAGATCTCACGTCAATGGCCCGAGCGTCGAGCGCTGGTGTGCCCCACCGACATCTCCGATGCGGAACAGACCCAACGAATGGTCGACGCAACAATCGCCGAGTTCGGCCGTATCGATTGCCTCGTCAACAGCGCCTACGTTCCGCCACCGTTCACAATGTTCGAAGATGCGAATTTCGACGACTGGCGGAAGTCTTTCGACATCACAGTGTTTGGAACGCTCCAACTCACCCAACAAGTCGTCCCTCACATGAAGACAAATGGTGGCGGTTCCATCGTGTTTGTGAACTCGATGATCCAAAAGAAGCCGCTGGCGACGCAGTCTGGTTATGCAACCTCGAAGGGCGCCCTCACCGTTGCTGCCCGCATGCTCGCCAAGGAGCTCGGCGCCCACCACATCCGCGTCAATTCAACCTTCATGGGATGAATGTGGGGACCTCCGGTCGAGGGATATGTGAACTACGCCGTCAGCACCGGCCAAGACCGCGATGCCGTCATCGCCGAAATCACCAAAGACATTCCCCTTGGCATCATTCCCGATGACGCCGATTGCGCAAACGCCGTTGCGTTCCTCGCCTCTGACCTCGCCAGCGTGATCACCGGTGCAGAACTCGACGTCAACGGCGGCGAGATGATGCTCTGATCGAGCACGTCCGCGACCTCAACATCTGACACAATCACCCCAAACGAAATCGAGGAGGACCACGATGCCTACCGAACAGCACGCTGAGATGCTCTGGGAAACCCCCAGCCACGAAGAGATCATCGGAATCACCAAGAGTCACGTCGAAGCCATGGAAACCATGAACATCGACGAGGTCTGGGTGCAAGCCGGAATGCACCATGTCATGCTTCGCACGATCGGTCGCAAGTCAGGCAACGAACACAAGATCGCCCTTCCCTACTGGCGCGACCCCGAAGGCGTTCGCATCGTTGTCGCTTCCTATGCCGGTCACGAAAAGCACCCCGCATGGTTTCTCAACCTGCGCGATCGCGACGCAAACCCCGAGGTGTACGTGAAAGTCCAGGACGGCGAGTTCTGGTCAGTCCCCGACATCCTCGACGAAGGCCCCGAACACGATCGCATCTGGGAACTGCTGTGCGACGACCGTGCTTGGTACCGCGATTATCAAAAGAAGTGCAACCGAACGATTCCGTTGGTTCGCCTTCCAGAAACTCGTCCGGCCTGAGAATCAAACAGGACATGTTCGACTGACGGATTTCGTCAGTCGCAACCTTCAGGACCACAGACCTCGCCCTCGATGATCACATCGAGGGCGGGTTCGCGTTCGGACCAGACTCGGTCGAGCACCTGAAGCAGAACCTCTGCTGGTTGGGCTCCAGCAACCGCTAAACGACGATCGAACACAAAGAACGGAACGCCAGTTACCTGCATCGAAGCCGCAGTTGCCTCATCGATTCGGACCTCGTCAGCAAATGCATCGGTCGTAAGCACCGCAGCAACTTCGTCGGCATTGAGCCCTGCATCGATAGCGAGACGTTCGACGACTTCGGGAAGACCAATCGCTTCGCCTTCAGACAGATACCCACGCAGGAATCGCTCTTTCACCTGTGTTTGAATTCCGCGCGCAGCACCAAGATGAATCACGCGGTGCGCATCGAATGTGTTGCCCGGCTGCACGCGATCAAATTGAAACTCGACGCCGCATTCCGCTCCGGTTGCCGTCATTCGGTCGATCATCCCTTGGGCCTCTTCGGGAGAGGTGCCGTACTTTTTCGCCAGCATGCCGACGTAGTTGCCTTGGCGCGCTGCAGGCGCGGTGGGATCAAGTTCGTAGCTATGCCAGACAATCTCAACGTTGTCTGAATGAGCGAACTCGACAAGCGCAGCGTCGAGATTGGCTTTACCGATTGCGCACCATGGGCACACAACGTCAGACCAGATATCGACTCGAAGGGTTTCCGTTGTTGCGCTCATGATCTCTCCAATGACTTGACTCGCTGAGCGTATCGGCCAATCCGCAGCCACCACGAGGAGCCATCTCACGAATCCACCCACGGCTAGGTTGAGGCGACTCTTTGGGGGAAGCGATATGGAAGACGGCACACCGACGCCGGAGACAACCGAACCTGCGCACCCCCTCACTCGAGCGATGGTGCTGTTGTTCCTGCTCACCGCACTCATGTCTCTCGGCTACGGAAGCGTGTTTACGCTCCTCGCTGATATCCGTGACAAGTACGGATTCACCGATGGTCAGGTTGGCCTCATTACATTCGCCGGCCTCTTCACCGGCGTGCTTAGTCAACTCTTTCTCGCTCGCTTTTCCGATCGCGGTTACGCAGTGGTCATGATGCGCGTTGGCATCGCAACCGCAGCGTTCGGAATGCTTTGGATGACCTTCGCCACGCCGCTCTGGCAGTGGATCGCCGCTCGGCTTCTGCTTGGACTCGGCTCGGGAATGGTCGGCCCCGCGATTCGGCGAATCATCATCGCCCGAGATCCTCAACGAGTAGGCGCAAATCTCGGTCGACAAACTGCATTCGATGTTGCCGGTTTCGTCCTCGGACCGGCGCTTGCAGCAGGCCTCGCTCAACTTTTCGGGCTTCGTGCCCCGTTCATTGTTCTGACCGTTGCTTATGTCGCTGCGATTTTCTTGGTCGGACGAGTCACCACGGCCGCCGATGCTGCAGCATCTGAGGCACCAACGACCAAGCATCCGTCGCTGCTGCGACTCCCGGCAATGCAGTCAGCCCTGTTCGCAGCAATCGCGTTTTACCTCACGATCGGAATGTTTGAAGCGCTTTGGTCGATCCTTCTCCGCGACCAGGGTGCGGCGACTTGGCTCATTGGCCTCACGCTGAGTTTGTTCACGATCCCAATGATTGTGTTTGCCCCCAAGGGTGGTGCGCTCGCTCAGCGAATCGGACCCATCCGTGTCGTCTCCTACAGCATCACCGTGGCAGCGATCGCCACATGCCTCTATGGATTCCTTCCGCTGTGGTTCCTCATCGTGATTTCAGGCTTCCACGCAATTGCTGATGCCTACACAATGCCTGCGAACCAGGTTGCCGTTGCTGTATCGAGTCCGCCCGACCAACTCGCAGCAGGCCAAGGTTTGCTCGGCGCTACTGGACTCGCGATTGCCGCGGCATCGGCACTCATTGGCGCCGCCGTTTACGACACGTATGGCCGAGGAGCGATATTTGCGGGCACCGGTGTGCTGATGCTGCTTTGCCTCGGTGTCGCTCGTTGGCGCTGGAACGCGCAACCCGCACTTCACGACATCACCGGTTAGCGTCGAACCTATGGGCGAACTCCTTTCCAAAGTGATCCCACTTTCGATCGGAGCAGCGTTTAGTCCGACAGTGCTTGCACTCGAACTGCTCATCCTTTCGGGAAAGCGATCGAAAGCACGATCCACCGCCTTCGTCGCCGGCGTGCTTCTGGTTTTTGCTGGCCTCACTACGCTTGGCTTGCTGATTTCGCACACGACATCTGCATCCCCAGCGCAGGAAACAATCACAAAGACCGTTGATGTCGTCGCCGGAGCGCTCTTGCTGCTACTCGCGCTCGCAACGCTTCTACGGTCGCTCGTTCACGATTCCGTTGCCCCAGTCGATGGAGAATCTAAAGACGCGAAAAACCCCGGGTTACTTTCGGCATTCCTTCTCGGGCTCGCAATCATGGTCTCGAACTTCTCCACGATTCTGTTGTACATCCCCGCGATGCGATCGATCAGTGCTTCCACGATCTCGACGAGCGACAAAACTTTAGCTGTCGCTCTTGCCTTTCTCGTCGCAGCAGCGCCGATTCTGCTCATCTACGGATTCGCAGTTGTCTTCCCCAACGTCGCGACCCCTCCCCTCGACAAATTGCGGGGGTGGATCGATCGCCATCAGCGAACCATCGGCATTTCTGTCGAGGTTGTTTTCGGCGCTTACCTGATCTACAAGGCGTTCAAATAGCCCAGCGCAGAATCACTCGTCAGCAACAAGCGCATAGGACTTGTTGCCAGCGACATCAACAGGAATATCGCCCGCCAATGTGATTCGTTCGTGGCAACGGTGCATGCCAGCCGGAACATCGGTCGGGACAATGTGTGCGGTTGCACGGTTGTCCCAGAACGCGATGCTTCCTGGCTCCCAGCGGAAACGCACAGTGAATTCCTGACGCTGAAGATGCTCATAGAGCATCGCAAGAATGTGGTTGCTCTCGCGGCGAGACAACTCAACGATGTAGTCAGTGAAGTTCGGCTCTACGAACAAAACCTTCTCACCGGTTTCAGGATGCACACGCACCACAGGATGCACAGCGCGTAGCGGACGAGACATAAACGCCTTCGCCACTTCACCGGGCAATTCACCTCGGTCAATGGGAAGTGCATTGTGATTTACCGCGTGAAGACCATCAATGAAGGTTTGGATCTCGGGCGAGAGGAACTTGTAAGCCATCGCAAGATTCGACCATTGCGTATCTCCGCCGTAGGGAGGAACCACGACCGCTCGGAGGATCGACGCCATCGGCGGAGCTTCAATGAACTTCACATCGGTATGCCAGCGACTTTCGATGCGCGGACCACCCGCCCCTTTCTTCTCCTTGACCTTGGCGGTTCCTTGCTGGTTATCGAGCAGCAAGATTTCCGGGTAGTCAGGAAAGGACGGTGGAAACGTCGGGTGGCCAGGAAGGGGTTCACCAAACGCTCGTGCGAGCGCAAGGTGCTGATCGCGATCGATGAACTGATCACGGAAGAACACCACCTTCCATTGCAACAGAGCAGCCCGAATCTCGGCAGTAACCGCCGGATCTAGTGGTTGTGTCAGATCAACACCAAAGATTTCGGCACCGGTGTACCCAGTCATCGGCCGAATGTCGAGACCGAGTTCGGTCGCTCGTGAAACTTGCTGATTCATGTTTCCCCCTTTGTTGTTACCCACGACAAGATACGACACATCTCCGACGCCGTCACTGTGAGCGAGATGCCACAACATTGCCCACTTCTAGTGCTCTACTTTGCGAGTTCATCGAGATTGTTTCTGGAGATCACATGACCCCCCGGTCGAGCCACAAGCGAGCCATTTCAGCAGTCCTTCTACTTGCTGCCATTTCGATCGGGATTGCAGCCTGCGGTGGTTCTTCGTCAAAGGCCAACGAAACGACCACGACGCAAGAGCCGACCACCACAACCACTGCCCCACCGACGACTACGACAACCGTCGATCCCGGCACCCTCCCGCAGACCGACGAGAAACCGTCGGGAACTGGCGCAGAGTTCGACGCCCGGATGAAGACTCTCGCAAACGCGATTATCAACAACACGCCTGATTCGGCGATCTCCACCTTCTTCCCGGTCTCTGCGTATAAGCAGACCAAGAAGAACACGGACCCCGCTGCCGATTGGAATGGTCGCCTGATCAAAGCATTTAGAGAAGATGTAGCCACCGCAAACAAGACACTCGGCCCCAATGCAAAGAACGCCGTCTTTACAGGTGCCACGGTTCCCAACACCGCCGTTTGGGTCAAGCCCGGCGAGGAATACAACGTCGGACCGTATTGGCGAGTGTTTAAAACTCAGATGAACTTCACCGTCGACGGAAAGAACGTCCAGGTCCCGATCGAATCGATGATTTCCTGGCGAGGGCAGTGGTACGTCGTGCACCTAGGAAAGATCCGCTAGCAGCAGAGACGCCAGTCTCAGCCGGTGGTCTTTTTGCGGTAGTTCTTCATGTACTCCCGCACATCGGGCGCGTAGTTGAGAAGGTTCTGGTTACGAGCTTCGAGCGCAATTGCGGTTGTGAGGCTTGAAGCCTCGGCGTTGTGCCACAGCACCTCTTTGGTGGTGCGCAGACCGCTTGCGGTGTAGGCGGCCATTCCTCGCGCGTAGCCAATCGCGAGATCTTCAAGACCATCGTCGGCCACAACACGAGAAACCAGACCCATTCGCAATGCTTCCTCAGCGTCAATATCGCGACCGGTGAGGATGAGATCGAACGCGTTGGCATTTCCTATGAGCCGCGGAAGCAAATACGTGATTCCGATATCGGTACCCGAAAGACCTGTGCGAATAAACGCTGAGCAGAACTTTGCAGATTCGGACGCCACTCGGATATCCGCAGCACACGCCAACGCCAATCCCCCGCCAAATGCCGGGCCATTCACTGCAGCGATAATCACCTGAGGAAGATCACGCATTCGAACCGTGAGGTTCGACATGAATGTCTGCGCATCGACTCCCGCCGGCATATGGGGATGTTCGCCTTGGCTCGGCGGGGTTCCGAAATCCTTCAAATCCAGTCCGGCGCAGAACGCTCGACCCGCGCCAGCGAAAATCACAACTTTGCAGTCAACATCCGCTGCGATCGCATCGAAGGTGTCGTGAAGTTCCGTGACGAGTTCAAACGAAATTGCATTGAGTCGGTCGGGACGGTTGAGTCGAACGACCGTGATGTGCGGTTCCGGCGACGTCACTTCGACAAGAGCGCTCACTTCGGGATCTCGCTCCACGGAACATCTGTATCGACACGGACGTCGCCGGGGAGGCCAAGTACTCGCTCACCGAGAATGTTGCGCATGATTTCCGAGGTGCCACCTTCGATGGTGTTTGCACGTGCACGCAGGAATCGACCTGTTCGTGTGGACATCGCGCCTGAGGAACGAGTCATCGGATAGCCAGGTTCGTGCAGCATGCCGGCGGCACCTTCGAGGTCAACAACTGCCGCAGTCACGCGTTTCGAAAGTTCGGCAGAGGCCAACTTGCTGACCGAGCCTTCGGGGCCAGGATTTCCTCCAACCGCAGACTGCTTGGCGCGCGCATTGGTCAGCCGAACGATTTCGGCTTCGATCCAAAGCGCCATCACTCGATCACGCCAGATCTCGAGTTCGACTGGGGAAAGTTGCGACTTTCGTACTTCCCACAACTTCATGAGTTCTTTGATCGGGCCAGAACCTTGAGGTGCTGGTCCGCCGGCAAGGGCAACACGCTCATTCATAAGCGTGGTGATCGCGACTCGCCAACCATCGCCTTCGTCGCCAAGCCGCAGTGAATCGTCGATACGAACGTCGGTAAGGAACACCTCGTTGAATTCCGCTTCACCCGTCATTTGGTAGAGCGGGCGGACTTCGACGCCGGGTGCATGCATATCAAGCACGAAATAGCTGAGGCCCTTGTGCTTGGGTACATCAGGATTTGTACGCGTCAGGAGCATTCCGTAGTTCGAGGTGTGCGCAAGAGTGGTCCAGACTTTCTGACCGTTGATGATCCATTCGTCGCCATCGCGAATCGCGCGGCTAGGAATACCGGCAACATCAGAACCGTGCGTTGGTTCGGAAAACAACTGACACCACACGTCTTCACCAGTGAAGATTTTGCGGAGGTGCTTCTCCTTCAGTTCCTCGCTGCCGTAGGCAAGAACCGTTGGTGCACCCATACCGATGCCAATTGGGTTGATACGCAGGTCTTCGTACGTGACTCCATACGACCGAAGCACGCCGTCGATAACGGCCTGTTGGCCACGATTCCCCCCAAGGCCGCCGTAGCCCTCTGGGAAATGCACCATGGCCAGACCGGCGTCGTACTGCTTTCCACGAAACGCGAATTGATCATTGAGGATGTCTCGGTTTTCCTCGACCAATTCCTCGGTGCGCTTGGCTAGATCCTGATCTTCGTACATGCGTCCTCGCTGCCCATTGGGAAACAAATTCGTGGCAACCAGCGCCTATCCGCCGGCCCCCTGCAGGACTGCATCGTGTCACTCAAATGGTCAGTAAACCAACCAAACGAGGACCCCCGGGAACCCGCGCTACTCCTAGATCGGAGAAGAGCAACAGGGATTTCGTCGGCACTACCATCGAGACGCCCCGGATAGTCCGGTCACAGCGGAATGAGAGCAGTCCCATGAGCGTCGAACTCCTGCATCGCATTCAATTCGCTCTGACTGTCACGTTCCACTTCATCTTTCCCCCGCTTTCCCTTGGCGTGGGCCTGATCCTCATCATTTTCGGGATTAAGTCTGTCCGGACGAAGGATCCCAAGTGGCGCCAGCTCTCGACCTTCTGGGTGAAGATCTACGGGCTCATCTTTGCCATGGGCATCGCCACTGGCATCGTGCAGGAATTCGAGTTCGGCACGAACTGGTCGCAGTACTCACGATTCGTCGGCAACATCTTCGGAAGCCTTCTTGCTGCCGAGGGAATCTTTGCCTTCATGCTCGAGGGCGGCTTTCTCGGACTCATGCTCTTCGGCGGTACCCGCCTCGGCAACCGCATGTGGTTGTTCGCAACCACCATGGTGGTCACCGGCGCAACATTCAGCGCGACGTGGATCGTCATGGCGAACTCCTGGATGCAAACGCCCGAGGGATTTGAAATCCGCGATGTCGGTCAAGGCCCCCAAGCCTTCATGACGAGTTTCCAAGACGTCGTCTTCACACCGTCGTTCATTCCACGCATCCTTCACGTCATTGCGGCATGTTGGATGGTCGGCTCATCTCTCGTGCTCAGCGTTGGCGCCTACTACCTCTTGAAGAAACGACATGTTGAACTTGCGAAGACCATGATTCGCGTCGCACTACCGGTCTTCACCGTGGTCGCTCTCCTGCAAGTCGCAGTCTTTGGTGCAAACCAGGCCACCGAAGTTGCAACAAATCAGCCGGCCAAGTTGGCCGCTATGGAGGGTCTCTACCAAACCGAGTCCTGCGCACCGATGTTCCTACTTGGTTGGACCAATCCAGACGAAGAAAAAACAACAGGAATCCATATTCCCTGCTTGCTTAGCTTCCTCACTGACAAGAGCTTCGACGGAACTGTCACCGGGCTCGAAGCAACACCGCGTGAGGATTGGCCCAATACCAACCTCGTTTTTCAGGTGTACCACATCATGATCAACCTAGGGATGCTGTTCATCGCGATCGGAATGGTTGCGTGCGGCTTCTGGGTGTGGAAGCGGAAGATTTGGAATCAGCGCTGGCTCCTTTGGATACTCGTGTCCTCAGTTGTCCTCACCGAAATCGCCACCGCTACAGGTTGGTGGACCGCTGAGTTCAGCCGCCAACCATGGATCGTCTGGCAGGTTTTAAAGACAACCGATGCGTTTTCTCCAAATGTTTCGTTCGGCCAAGTCGTGTTTTCAATTGCGATGTTTATCGTCCTCTACATCATCGTCTTTGTGGTGTTCATTCGGCTTCTTGATCGACGGATCAAAGAAGGGCCACCACCACCAACCGATGTCGATGAAACAGCTTCGCTTCCCGATTCTTTCGGCGAGATCTTCCGTCGTCGTTCACGAGTATCAAGCGGAGGTGATTGAACATGTGGCTGCAAACGACTTGGTACGTCCTCTACATCGCCATCATCAGCGGCTATGTGATCCTCGATGGTTTCGATCTTGGCGTTGGAATGCTCTCGCCCTTCATCGCCCACACTGATCACGACCGACGCATCCTTCTGAACTCGATCGGCCCGGTATGGGACGGCAACGAGGTCTGGCTCGTCCTCGGTGGTGGCGCTCTCTTTGCTGCATTCCCGCTCGTGTATGCGTCGCTTTTCAGCGGCTTCTACCTCGCGATGATGCTCGTACTGCTTGTACTCATCATGCGAACTGTCGCCATTGAATTCCGCTCGAAGCGCCCCGAGGCATGGTGGCGGTCATTGTGGGACTGGACCTTCACCATTTCCTCTTTTGGCATCACGATTCTTCTTGGCGTTGCGCTTGGCAACGTCATCCGAGGCATTTCGCTCGACCAACAGGGCAACATGAACGTCAACCTTCTTGACCTTCTGAATCCGTATTCGATCACGCTCGGCCTTGTTGCTGTCGCAATGCTTTGTCTTCACGGTGCAATCTTCCTGACCCAAAAAGCCGAGGGGGCCCTGCTCGAGCGCATCAAGAACCTCATCCCGAAGTTGCTCATTGCGTTCTTCGTCTTGATGACCATCCTTATTGTCTGGACACTTCTACGAAGCGAACAGTTCACACAGAACTTCAAAGACCGCCCATGGACGGTGGTCTTTCCGGTTCGCGCCTTCATCGCAATCGTTTCTGCATGGCGCTTTGTCCGTCGTGGCTCCTATCTCAGTGCCTTCCTTGCCTCTGCGACGATGATTGCTCTTCTTCTCGGCGCAGTGGCATGCGGGATGTATCCGGTCATGCTCCGTTCCACGACCAATAGCGCCTACGACCTCACCGTCCAGAACGCTTCAGCAGCCCAAGAGACGCTCACCGTGATGTTTGTTATCGCCTTGATCGGAATGCCTTTTGTTCTGCTCTACACCGCTGGGGTCTATTACTTCTTTCGCGGCAAGGTCGAACTCGACGACGAGAGTTACTGAGTCCTGCTCCCGAGCGACGCGGTACCGTCACAACCCATGGGCCCGAAGGAACTGCTATCGATCGTTCCTGGCGCACGACGTCTTCACACCATTGGAGTCGCGCTTGGTCTTCTCGGTTCAATCGTTCTGATCGCGTGGACGATTGCGCTCGCAGATTCAATTTCCGATCTCGTTGGACAACAGCCCGCCACGATGGCGCTCTTTGTTCTCGCTGGCTGTGTCCTACTGAGAGTCGCGTTTCGCTACGCAAGCGCTCAGTTCCTTGCGACGGCGAGTAGCCAAATACGTACAGGACTTCGAAACGCACTCACCGCCCACTGGCGCACTACGAACCAACGGTCAATCTCTACTGGCATCGACAGCACACTCTTGGGGCCAGGCGTTGATTCCCTCGATGACTATCTGACGAAGTTTCTCCCAGCACGTTCTCTCGCTGCTGTCGTCCCAGTCATCGTCTTTCTGACGATCGGATTTCTCGATCCTTGGTCGCTACTCATTCTTGTCTTTGCAGGACCAATGCTGATTCTCTTGCTCGCAGTTATTGGCGCACGCACACGGGAGCTCTCCGAACAGCGATTTCGCGAACTTGGTTGGCTGCGATCGTTCTACTTGGACATGGTTAGAGGCATTCCAACTCTCAAAGTGTTTGGACGAGCAACTGAAAGTGTGAGCACGATCGAGGACATCAGCGACCGCTTTGGACGAACCACCATGAGCGTGCTCCGCACCGCTTTCCAAACATCTCTGGTCATCGAATGGGCTGCCACTGCAGCTACAGCACTCGTCGCTGTTCAAGTGAGTTTCCGCATGGTTGAGGGAAAGATCGGATTCGCTCCCGCCCTCACTGCCCTCATGCTCACTCCTGAGTTTTTCGCTCCACTCCGAACTTTGGCAATTGAGTACCACGCAGGTCAGGCAGGAAACGCCGCTCTCAACCAACTCCCTGATCTCACAACGCTGCAAGAGCGGCCATCATCGCCGTCACCTATTAGCTACATCCACAATGTGCCACCGATGAACATTTGTTTTGAGAGGGTTTCGTTCTCCTATCCCGGCACAGATCAACTCGTTCTTGATGACGTGTCGTTCACCGTCGGCGACGGGGAAACTGTGGTCATCCTCGGCCCGAGCGGCGAGGGAAAGTCCACCCTTTTAGACCTCGTGCAAGGGCGACTTGCGCCCACGGATGGCCAGATCACCATCAACGGTGAACCGCTTGCCGCATTTGAACCCGAAGCATGGCTCGCGTCCATCACTTCTGTTCCACAAAACCCCTTCATGTTCAGCTCATCCATCCACGACAACGTTTCGCTCTCGAATCGAAGCGCTTCCGTTGATGAGATCCAACACTCACTTGATCTCGCGCTTGCCTCAAACTTTGTGTCGGATCTTCCACTTGGGATCGATTCACTCATTGGTGAAGAAGGCGCAGCTCTCAGCGGGGGTCAGCGTCAGCGTTTGGCCATCGCACGCGCCGTGCTTCGTGATGCACCACTCGTCCTGCTCGACGAGTTCACCGCACATCTTGACCCTGAGACCGAACGCGACCTTGTGGATTCGATAGACGGATTTCTCGAACATCGAACCGCAATCATCGTCGCTCACCGGGAAGCAACCCTTTCGCTGGCTGATCGAATCTTTCGACTCTCAAACGGGCACATCATCGAGGTCGAGCGATGACGGCGAAAACATCAGGTCGCGATCTCTTTCGTCAGATCGGCAAGACCAGTCGTTGGGTTGCACTCAGCTCAGCGCTTGGGATTCTCACGATTGGTTCTGGCATCGGACTTCTCGCGATGGCGATCTACCTGCTCACTCGATCTGCACTTCTTGGATCGGCCGCTGCGCTTTCCTTGACGATTCTTGGGGTTCGCTTTTTCGCCCTCACCCGAGTCGTCGGTAGATATTGCGAGCGTTATCTCGGGCACCTCGGGACGTTCCGAGTGTTGACGAGACTCAGGGTGTGGCTCTTCGAACAACTCATCGATACTGATGGCGTCGTTCTCGCCGCTCAGAGCCGGGGCGACGTTGTTACAGGACTTGTTGACGATGTCGACACCATGCAGGATCGCCTCCTTCGAGTCTCCACCCCTCCATTTGTCGCACTCGGCACCTTGCTGATCGCAGTTGCAGCACTCATCGCGATCAATATTCAAAGTGCCGCCATTCTCGCCACGTTCTTTCTTGCTGGAGCATTCGTACTTCCGCCCTTGCTCTGGTCACAAACCCGACGCTCGTCCGCTCGACTCGTTCAGTTGCGCGCAAAACGACTCGCCGAAGCAACTGAACTCATTGATGGACTCGAAACGCTGACAATTTGGGGACGAACTGATCTTCTCTCAGAGTCACTCGCAGAGATCGATGCACAAGAACGCGTTATCTCGCGAACGTTGACACGAACTCGAGCTCTCGTTGATGTCGCGACGGTCTCTCTTACCGGGATCTGTGTCATTGCCATCATGGTGGCGCTCAAGACGACCAATATTTCGACCGAGAACATTTACTGGCTCGCCGCTGTTCCACTCATTGCACTCGCATCATTTGAAGCACTCGGTCCGTTACTCGCAGTGCCAGACTTTCGGGCCCAAAGCAATGAGTCCGCCAGTCGAATTCTTGAGATCGCAGATTCACCATCGGTTTGTGCGAAGCAGCCCCAAGAATTTCGGGTGCCCTCGCAAATCTCTCCTACGCCAACGATCGAGATTTCGAAGCTTTCCTACGCGTACGGTGACTCGGCTCCAATTTTCGAGAATGCGTCTCTCACCATCCCATTTGGATCAATCGTTGCGATCTCCGCACCATCCGGAACCGGGAAATCAACACTTGTTGATCTCTTGACGGGACTGCTCGCTTGCGAACACGGGAAGATCGAAATCGGCGGCATCACGCCAGCCGATGTCCAACACCTCGAAGCTCGCTGTCTCGTGGCAGTAATGCAGGACGACCACCTCTTTGATACGACCATTCGAGACAACCTGCTCGTAGGTAGCGGCGATGCGACTGATGATCAGTTACTCGCTGTTTGCTCAACCGCAGGACTTCTCCAGTTCCTCCAGGACCGACCCGAAGGTCTCGACGCCCCCGTAGGACCAAACGGCGAACTTCTCAGCGGTGGCGAACGGCAACGCCTCATGATTGCTCGTGCACTTCTCGCAGAAGCACCGATCCTCCTTCTCGATGAGGCCACCGAGCATCTGGAACCGGCATTACGGGAATCAGTTATTGACGCCGTGCTGCAAGCTCGTCGCGGCCAAACCACCGTGATCCTCGCCCACGATGCTGATGCAATTGCTCGCGCCGACATCGTGTACGACCTAGCTGGCG
>JAULBY010025473.1:0-17190 GCA_032358315.1 Ophiocytium majus | reverse complement strand
AACCCGCCCCTTCCCAGCGCCGCAGCGCAAAATCCCCTTGGCAGTTTCATGCCGCTGCCACATGTGCGCACGCCACCACAGCAGCTTCCCAGCCCCCAGAGCCACCGACACCCAAGCTCCCCACTTGGCGCCAGCGCTGGCGCCGCCGCCGCCGCCGCAGGAAGTGTGTTAACCCAGGGCGCCGAAGCTCTGCCGCTTGACGTGCTGCATGAACTCGTGGTAGTTCATCCCGCCGCCGGGGAAGGGCGCCCGGTCCTCCACCAGGTGCCAGAAGAAGCGGTGCTCGTTTTGCCCGTCCCCCTCGCCTACAATCATGAGGGCCGGCCAGAACTGCGTGCGCTCCTCCCTTAGGGCTGTGATGAGGGCGTTGACGCGCGCGCACGGGTCGCCACCAGCCGCGGGCGGACCGCTGGCGGGCAGCAGGGCAAGGTCCGCTGTGTTGAGGCCCTCCAGAGTGGGGACACCAATGAGGGACTGCTCAGCAGGTCGGGGGGGGGGGAAGGGGGGTGAAAGGGGGGTTGGAGGGGGGGGGGTGAGGCGGTGGAGGGTGTGTGGAAGTTGGTGGAGGGTGTGTGGTGTGTGCAATAACAGGTGCTTGAAGAATGTTTAACAGGGGGCGAGCATGTGAGGACGCCAGTTGTGGTGTGGCTTTTTTTTTACTACTACTACAAACTACATCAGAGTTGAAGTACAGTAGTGAGTAGTGAAGACTACAGCAGATGTTGAAGTGGTGACATATATGTGCTCAGCAAACAGACGCACCTGGACGAGTGCGCGGTTTGCGGCGCGCCCAATCCACATGATCATGCCCACACCGTAGTCCAGCAGGAAGATGCCATCGCTGCATTCAAAGACAGGAACAGGCACAGGCGGCGGAGGCAGGAGGCGTTATGGGGTGCAGCACTGGCGTGGATGGATGGCATGCGGTGAGCCAGCCGGGAGAATAGTGGTGCGCATGTCTGATGCGCTCCTGGGGGTGCTGGCACTGTCTTGTGCTGTAAGCGCAGCCTGCCAAGTCAGGATAACATGCGCACTCTGCACACACAGACACCCATATGGAGTCATGTACTTCTGAAGTATTTCTAGAAGTAGTTGTCATGGTGAGAGGATGGATGAAGGGGTGTCTGTTTCCTGGTGGGTGTGGCGCGGTCTGTGAAGTTACAGAGCTGGTGCGCGTGATTGGGTAGCAGGTGCGTGAGGTGCTGCTGAGCAGTTGCTGCTGAGCAGTTGCTGCTGAGCACTGTTGCTGCTGAGCAGGTGCTGCTCAGCAATAGCTGCTGAGCAGCTGCTGCTGAGCAGGCATATGTGTGACAAACCTGGTGAGCTTCTCTGCCGACAGGTTGAGCACGAGTGGCAGGCGCACAAGAGTGCCGCGCCCCGCAGTTGGCACGCCCTGCACGCGCCACAGCAGCATGGCATCAAGGGTGCAATTAGCTGGGGGTTGCGACTGACGATGGGCCATTGGGGTGACTGTTTTGGTGTATACACACCACAGTTCCAAGTTAATTAGAGGAGTATTGTGTACCTACCAAAGCACATGTGTACAGCAATACCGTATGCTATGGATGCCACATACTGCAAGTTTCAAGCGTGCTTACCAATGCGCTTTCGTATTTGTACACTCCGTGCTTCGCGGAAGTACTACAGCAGTATACGTTAGTCGACGTTTCCCTGCTGCAGCCATGGCGCATACGCGCACACTATACACACTAGCGCCCAGCACAAATCGCCCGCACATGCTCAGCAGCACTGCCTGCCACTTCCCACCACCAACAACGCGCACCGATCACCAACGCCAGTGCCGCATGACACCACACCAACACACACAACTCCGCCCACCTCTGCCGTCGCCGCCTCCGCGCTAATGACTGTGCCCGCATCGGCCGGCATGTCCGCCAGCGACAGCATGGTTGGGTAGATGAAGCGCCGCGAGTCGTCCACGGGCATGTTGACCAGCTGCGCCATGATGAAGGCGCGCTCGTCTGGGCGGATGTCCGTCCCGCCGCGGAACGCGGGGCTCTTCTGCAGCGCCATGCTGTACAGCGGCAGCAGCTGCTCAGCACAGAGCATGTGTGTGTGGGAGAAGGGGGGGGAGGGGGGGGGGGTCAGGGCGCTCTGCTGCTGTGGCAGGCAGAGGGTGTGGTGGTGGCATGGTGCAGAAGGTCAGCTTCAATACAAACTTCAACACCTGGCCAAGAGGGTACAGCTGGTGGACCTGGAAGGCAGGCGTAGCACTCAGCCCGTGCACAGCGGCACCGCCCTTGTGCCAACTTCAACACCAACATCAACACAGAGATAAGGCAGTCGTGGTCACCAATTCCGGCACGTCGTCAGCTCTGACACTCAAACTTTAACACCAGCAAGTTCAACACCAACATCAACATGGACGTCGCTCACACTGACAAACTCCGGCATGCCTGCCAATCCGGCACAATATCAACTTCAACATCTACTTCAACATTAACTTCAACACTCACGTTGACAGACTCCGGCATCTCCCCCGGCTGCCCCTGCGGCGCGCCGCCGTAGCCGCCAAAGCCGCCGCCGCGGGTGGCCCTCAAGATGTCAACGCACACGTCCTGGATGCGCGCGCGTGCGGCGTCAAGCCCCACGTTGAGAGCAACGTCCAGCGCCTGCTTGGCCGCCAGGTTGCACAGCGCGTCGATGCTGACGCTGCTGAAAATGTCCTGAAGGAAGTGCCGGGGTGGGGGGCGGCGTACGGCGGGGGGGGAGGGACAGTAGCAGTGTTAATAGTCGGAAGCATGTGGCGAGTGTGCGGGTGGTAATCGCAGGGCTTGCTATGGATAGCGTTGAGGGAGTGAAGGCAGGGGTTTGATACGAGGAGCGGAGCGCACTGTGCAAGAGCCCATGCGGGCAGAGCTGCGGCAGCCGAGTGTGCGGTGCAGCTGGCGCAGGTTGCACTACTCAGCGCGCCAAAGCGTGGCCAGGCGCAGTACAAACTTCAACAAGCGGACACGGTGCACACATGACCTCGTGTATGTGGACGTATACACAAAAAAAACTTCAACAAGTGTTGTCGAAGTTGAATTGGGGCGCACCCCCACCCACCTGTATGACCGTCTTGACGGGCAGGGCCACGTTGTGCACGCGGATGCGGCGCTCCCCCGTGCTGGTGGTGTACAGCAGCGCCGCCTGTTTGTTTGTGCACGAGAGACCAGGTAAAGCGCATGTGAGTATACTTCGAAGTATGTGAGCAACCAGCACACGCTGTTGTTTTGGACACGTGGGTGTTCGCGTTTGCATGCACGTGGAGCCACATTGTGGCTGCGCAAGAAAGCGTGCCCCCACTGCAACAGGTCATCAGGAGGGCACCCAGGAGTGCAGCCAGTGCTCAGCAGGTGTGCTTAGCAGCACCGCCGTCTCAGCAGCACTACTAGTGGTGCTCAGCACCAGCAGCGTCAGCAGCACTAGTGCTCAGCAGCACCAGTGCTCAGCAGCACCAGTGCTCAGCAGCAGCACTTGCCTGTACGCTGACGACGCTGGCAGAGAGCACCTGCTCGTCGTACGCAAACTCCACTCCAAACACGCTGTCGGGGGTGCAGTTGGGAAGGGCCAGGAGGTCTGTGCCGCGGATGAAGTAGTTGCCGTAGAAGTTGGCCATGCGCAGACCCCTGGGGAGTGTACGGGGTGCAGTGGTAGAGGCAGCAATATCAGTGCTCAGCAGCAGCAGCAGCAGCAGCGGTTCTCGGAGCGGCAGAAGTGCTCAGCAGCAGCAGCGGGCAGCAGCGGCAGCAGCAGTGGTCAGCGGCAGCAGTGCTCAGCAGCAGCAGCCGGCAGCAGCAGCAGCAGCAGCGGTTCTCGGAATGGCAGCAGTGCTCAGCAGCAGCAGGGGCAGCAGCAGTGGTCAGCGGCAACGGTGCTCAGCAGCAGCGGCCGGCAGCAGCAGCAACAGCAGCGGTGCTAGGCAGCGGCAGCAGTGGTCAGCAGCAGCAACGGTCAGTGGCTTGCGCACACACCTCAGCAAGCACCAGCCTGGCAGAGGCACCAGCGGGTGTGCAGGTGGGCTGAGCCGCATAACTTAAACAGTAGGGAGAGGGAAATGCACAAGTTCAACAGTTGCCTACTTGAAGTTCTCACCTGGTCGCTTACTCTCATGACTCAAAGGCATTTGTGAGCAGCGTGTAAGCTCCACGCTGGACTTCAACAGTAGGTAGAGCGGGAAGGCATAACTTCAAAAGTTGCATACTTGAAGTTCTCACCTGGTCGCGCGCACCCTCATGACGGCCTCAAAGGCGGTGGGCCTTGTGAGCACGCGTGTGAGCTCAGCGCTGAACTTGACGCTGTCGTGCTGCGCGTTGAACCCTGCTCAGCAAACACAGGCACACACAGCAGCAATAGGGGTGTGTAAGCGGCACAGCAGCAGCAATATGAAGGAAAAATTGAAGTAGTTTTAGAAAACCACGGGCGTGACTGTGGGTTCGCATATTGCATCAATATTAGACATGTGCAGAAACTGAAGATAGTAATAAATGCCCAACTCATTCCCTAGTTTTCAAACTGACAAACTGAAAATATTTTCCACGTACAGCAATGGCTCAAGAACTGAGCTAGATTGGCTACAAGCTTTGACTAACCAGGCAAGTTAAAATTTGGGCGAATAATGGGGCAGGGCCGCCGTTACTCGTTACCGCCGTGTGCAGGGCACCTAATAGCAGTGATTCAAGTCTCTCCAGGTAGCAACAACCAACAACAAGTCTGTGGTACCCTAATTCGAAATGCATAGCAGCACTGCATAATGGCAGCAGCATCGCCAGAAAGCTATATATCTATCTAGCTGCTGAGCACAGTCAGGGTGAGAGTAGTCTCAGAGTACCCAGGCCCTGACCTGGGTAGTAGAATAGCTGTCCGCCCGTCTTGTTGGGCAGCTGCGCGAGCGTTGCCACGTCCATGTACTGCGCCCCGCACAGGAACAGGTCCACGCAGATCTGCACCTTGCTGAACTCCTGCGCCTTGGCCTGCGACAATTACGCCAACGGCAGTTACACCAGCGGCAGTTACACCTGTGTCAGTCACACCGCACAGGAACAGGTCCAAACAGATCTGCACCTTGCTGAACTCCTGCGCCTTGGCCTGCGACAATTACGCCAATGGCAGTTACACCTGTGTCAGTTACACTGCACAGGAACAGGTCCACGCAGATCTGCACTTTGCTGAACTCCTGCGCCTTGGCCTGCGCAGCGACAGTTGCGCCAATGGCAGTTACGCCAGTGGCATGTTACACCAATGGCAGTTACGCCAGTGGCAGTTACATCAGTGACAGTTACACCTGTGTTAGTTGAATTGACGAGTTCACGTTTCAGTCTCGGTTCGCATGAGTGCAAGCATGCACACGCAAGCAGTGAGCACCCCTGCAGCACCCTCGAGACCCACATACTGTCCACTGCTGAGGCAACAACAACTGCCGCGCGTGCACCCCTCCAACTCCAATTTACGGGTTGAGGTTTGGTGCCCACCTGGTGCAAGGGGTTGTCCGGTTTGAGCATGATGTGCTCCATCTCTGCCCAACAGGCGCTTCAACTACCAACTTCAACTGCAAGTTGAAGTTTGCGACCCACCTGGTACCAGGGGTCGTCGGGCTTGAGCATGATGTGCTCCTTGTCTGTGCCCAGCAGGCGTGGGTTTTCTCTGTGCTTGAGCTTGGCATCACCCAGGGAGGGCAGGTTCACGCAGAACACCACCATCTTGCCGCCGAGGTGTTGCTGTGGGGAAGGGTATAGGGGGTGGGGGGACGCACACACACGTAAAGCGGTGTCAGCACATGCCACTGACAGGTATGCACTGGGTGCGAGGGGTTGTTCAGCTGCTGCTGCTGCTCCACCCAAACAAAAGAATAGCGCCATATACTTCGGTAGCATGTAGTGTGTGGTACGCAAGTAGCGGTACATGCATACACAATACCACATGAATAGTAGTATTATGAAACACATACTTCAGAAGTACATGAGTACATGACGCAACCTGCCATACCACCCACCAGTCACACACATAAACAACATTGCAGATACGGAGAATACATGATGGGTTGCTCACCATGACCTTGCCGGCGGCCTGCAGCGCGCTTCCCAGTGCGCTGTCCACGGCGCGCGTGGCGCGGTGCATCTGCGCCAGGTTGTCGAGCAGCGTGTCAACGACCGTGCGCGACTCCACCAGGTTCACCAGCAGGTCGTCCGGCCACGGCAGGAAGAGGTCGTTGATGTCGCTCACAACCAGCATCTGCGGTGCAGCATCAGTGCGTGGGCAGTGTGAGCATTAGCGGCCACGGCAGAAAAAGGTCGTTGATGTCGCTCACAACCAGCATCTGCAGTGGAGCATGAGCGTGTGTGCAGTGTCAGCAAAAGCGTGTGTGTGGGCGTGTGGCGAGGCGGCGGGCACCCCAACAGAGGGGTTACGCAATTGGAGGAGGGGAAGGAGCAGGCGGTGTAGCAGGTGCTATGTGTGCGGGTGTGATGAAGCGGAGGGCGGTGCCCCTGACAGCTAGCAGTCAAGCCCTTGCAGCAGCAGCAACGGCGGCAGCAGCAGGTGGCATGTGCAAGCGGCTGTGCAGGCTGCAGCTGCAGCTGCGGCAACTGACGCAGCAAAAGGGGAACGGCAAAAGCGCAAGCAGCTGGGCTCAACACACACACACTGTGCATGACAGGCGGGCCGGCAGCGCAGTGCCGATTGAGGTCACAACACTTTGGTTGAGATGAGAGCGGGAAAAGGACGGGGCGGGTGCTTGCCTGGGGCTGTGTGAGCGATGACTTGAGGTTGTAGAAGTGTACGGAGCTGTCGAAGGTGATCAGGCCAAACTGCGCACGCTCGTCGCTGGGGAGGCTGCAGCGCCGGCACAGCGCAGTGGCATTGAGGCAGTGACAAGCAAGCGCAGTGTCAGTGAGGCAGTGACAGTGCAAGTGCAGTGTCAGTGTCAGTAGGCGGCGCTGGGGCAGAGGCCGTGGCATGTTATCATCTGGGAGGGCCTGAAAGGCGTCAAAGCGCACCCCGCCATGAGCAAGCCAAGCTAAAGCATACTTAGGTTTACCGCAACCACCCGTTCCAACCGGTGCCACCACAGACAACACAGGCGAGGCAGCCCCCCCATTACCGTAGGTACCAGAGTGCAAGACCCTCATCGAGGGTAACACCCCCGGTGGAGTGGGCCATATACTTCAAGTAGAATATATGTATGTATACATAGAAATGTGTACAAACTTCAAGTATAGAACTGATATACATTCATACCGTAACGGCTACCCTCCGCGGATGAGAACCCGTCGGTGTAAGCGACGGCCGACACTCAGCGACACAACCGGGGGAGTGTATACTCCAATACTCACGAAGCACTCACCGGTCAAGGCACGACTAGATGGTGGCGGCGGCAGTCGCGACCATGCCGCGTTTGACACAACTTCAACCTCGACTTCAACATCAACTTCACCTTGTCGGTATAAGCGACGGCCGATGATCTCGGCGACACAACCGGGGAAGTTGACAAATACTTCAGAAGTACTTGGATACTCACGGCACAAGGTACTCACCGGTCGAGGCACGACTTTATGGTGGCGACGGCGGTCGCGACCATGCCGCAGTTGACGGCGTTGGCGCTCACGTCCAGGACAAAGAAGTACACGGGGGCCACGGGCGGGCGCACCATGTACTCCGCGGGCGCCTGTATCTCCACGGACCCGCAGGAGAGCTCAGGGCGCTGGTCGCGGTCGCGACGAAGGCCGTTGGCGTCCAGGTGGCAGAAGTAGGAGGTGGGCACGTCGTTGACCATGCCGCACACGTTGCAGCGCCACTGCCGCCCGTTGTTCATCCAGCTGTGGTTGCGGTTGAGGTTTGCGGCGGCGGCGGCGGGGTGTGTGTGTGTGTGTGTGTGTGTGGCAGGTATGGGCAGTGCAGTGTGCCGCAGTGTGGTTACAGAGTGTGTGTACGCTGTGTCGCATTGGAAAGGTGCGCGTGTGCGGGTGTGGGGGGGATTGAGTTGCAGCCTTTCGCCAGTAGCTGTGCCGCGCGCTTGGGTGGCAATACCCAGTGCAGTGTTGTTGAAGCGGCATGCACCAGGGCAGAGATTGTCATGTTGGTGGCGGAGTCACAGGCGGCGATGCCATCATGCAATGCTGTTGCCCCATGGTGGTGTGCAATGTTATCCCTGACAAAACATGTACACAGTACTGTAGTTGAAAAAAACAGAACGAAATATGTACTTGTATGTATGCCAGTAAACTAAGCTTAGGTACGTTGGAGTATGATAAATACGTACTGACATGTATATATATACTTCAGTATGCTTCAGTATACTGACGTATTATGGTAACAATTGAATACTTCGAAGCAACTATGATGGTACCAGGTATGTACTTGAAACAGTACTCCTGGAATAGTGCTTCTGGAGTATACTTAGTGATGGGTCACAGCGTATAAACTTCGCATATACGTCGTATAACATGCGGTATATAAATACGGCGTATAACGTATATGTAGGTACAGATTAACGAATTATACGGCATATACGCCGTATATCGCGTTTTTGGGCATAGAAATACACCATATTTTGTATAACGTATAAAATACGTTACATGCCGCGACCCATCACTAGGTAATATTTAACACTACTTCAAGTATTTACTTCAGAACTTTATTTAAACATACATGCAGGCCGTGTGCACGTGGCCAACTCCACCAGAGCAGCTGCACCTGCCGCCATCAAAGCTGGCACCGAATGAGCCAAGAAATGGGGCACGCGCGCCGAGGAGCGGGACCCAGATGACTACTTCAAGAAGTACTTGAAGTACAAGCACATCCGGGGTGGTCCACTGCTGCCCCCGTCTGCCAGCAAGTTCGACAAGGAGATGCAGGCGGCCTGCGGCAGGACCCTGGAGTTCGTGGACATGAATTCATGTGCATGCACATGTGAATTCATGCACCATGCATGTGAATTCATGCACATGAACATCGGGATCCTGCCATAGTCGGCCTGCATCTTCTTGTCAAACATGGTGGACATGGGCGCAGGGCAGTGGGCCACCACTGACAGGCTTATACCCCCACCAGGGGGCAGCATGTCTGGATCTGGCACCTCGGCACGAGCGCCCCATTCCTGCAAGTTGGCTCGTACGATGCCAGCTTTGGTGGTGGCAAGTGCATCTGCCCTGGTGACCACATGGAGTTGGCAACGGTGGCACTGCATGCGCCAGCCAGCAAGCTGGCAGCAGAGGCAACTGGCCACTCATGTGGCCCTCACCTGACAAAGGGGTTGATGTACGTGCGGCACCGCTTACAGCGCACAATCCCCTGGGGCCCAAAGTTCACCACCTCGCACCCTCCAAACTGTGGTCACCGGCAGCCGTCACGCGCGCCAATGCCATCGCATGTGTGTCATCGCAACCAGCCGCCCCGATGGCACATGCAGGCATGGGAGGGGAAGTTTGCAGGAGATAGGGTGGGTAAAGAAGTGCTTCGCATCAAGAGTGTGCACTGGCGGCGGGCAGCAGTGGTGGTGGCGGGTGCGCGGCAGCAGCAGCACCCCCTGTCTGCCGCACGCACACACCCCGTACGCCCACCGCTCCTGCCCTGTGCATGAGGTATGCAGGTATACCCATGGTATGCACAGCATCGTGCTGCTGCACGGCAATATGGACGCACGGCATAGCCACGCAACAACGGCCCTGGCATGCCACTCCATGGCGGCATTAGCAGCTGCAATTGCTTCTGGCGGAACGCGCTTTCCGTGGCCGGTGGGGGCTGAGCACTAGCTGGACAAACCGCCACGCCCGTGCAAGTTGCTTTGTGCTCAGCAGCATGTGCGCGCGTGTGTGCTCAGCACAACTTTGTCACACTCATGGTGATTGGCGACAGTACAGCGCTTACCGGCGGCATCTGGTCGTCGAGTCCCATTGGCTGGATGATGGCGCCGAGGGGGATCTTGCACTGCATGTGCGCACTGGAGGAGCTGGGAATCTGCTCAGCACAAGCGGTGGTGGCAGCAGCGGCAGTGCTCAGCAGCTGCAGCAGTGCTCAGCAGCTGCAGCAGTGCTCAGCAGTGGGGGATGCGGCACCTGATGGGAACCACTCAAAACAACAATGAACGGGCTTGAACCGACTTTTTGGCTGTAAGAATCTTACAGGGTCAGCACTCTCCATTTTGACAACATCACTCCAGTGCAATGGCGGTCCCCCTCACCAGGCGCATGATACATGTACTTTTGAAGTTTTACATCATACTTCAAGTACTTCAAGGTGTAGTAGAAGTGTATACAGCACTTGGAAGTATGATGTAAGACTTCTGTTGCTGGTACCATGTATGCCCGCCTGCGCCAGCTCTTGTGTGCCCAAAAGCCGCAACAAAAAAAACCACAGGAACAGGGACAGCCAGCCGTGCACACCCACATCGCCCCTGCTACACTTCCACCTCCACATCCAGTGGTGGCGGCAGGCGCCAGCCAGTAGCTCACCTCACTGACCGTCAAGCACACTGATGTGTGTGTCTGCCTCTGTGGTGGTGCCAATCTCTGTTACTACTTTGAAGTAGTACGTAGTATGTACTACTGTAACACTGCCGTAGTACTACGGTAATATGCTGTTGTGCCCAAGACGGTAGCAGACAAACATGAAAGGCACAGACGGCAGCTACATCCACATGCATGCACTACAAAGTACTACAGCAGCATCCTACAAGTACAAACAAGTATACAGTGGCTCACCTCGCCGTCTGTCAAGCGCATGTCGCGCTTGTCCGCCTGCATGGTGATGTCAATCTCCTGTTACTACTTAGAAGTATGCATGTCAAGTACTACTGTAATACTGCAATAGTATGCCGTTGTAACAAAGCACCACAGTAGTATACTACGTAGCACAAGTATACAGTGGCTCACCTCGGCGACCGTCAAGCGCATGACGCGCTTGTCCGCCTGTATGGTGATGTCAATCTCGTGTATGCCGGGCAGCTGCTCAGCATGCGCAGCTGCCGTCACGGGCGCTGCCGCAGGGGCCCCCTGCTGTGATCCTCCATTGTACGCGCCTGGCGCAGCGCCATAGCCGCCGGGGGCAGCTCCGTAGCCCTGGGGGGCCTGCGCTCCATAGCCCTGGGGGGCGCCTGGAGAGTGCGTGAAAGAGGTGCAGGTGGCGGTACCATTAGAGGCGGTTGGACAGAAAATCATGTGGGCTTGTGAAGAGTTGTTGTCTGACTGTTGGAAGGGGGGGCTGGCATGTGCAGGTGGTTACCGGCTGATGCACCAGGCACTGGTGCATGGAAGGGTGCAAAAACCCTCAACACGTGCAACACGAATGACAGACACTGCTTACGTGTGGTATTAGGCCTTGGGGGGTAGCCGCTGCTGTGTACTGCTCACAACCACATGAGCTGGTTTCAAGTGTACTGCTGCTATACGTCTACATCGACCAGCAGGGTCACAAGTGCTGAGCAGCGGAAGGCCAGCCCATGACCCACTTGCAGCAGGTGTGCTGCCGCAGAGTACAGTAGCATGACATTTGTGCAGACGCGCACAGTCTGATTGGCCAAGCTCGTCATGCCATTTGCTCCAGCAGCACACCTTTTGATCACCCTTCCTACTACACCGACAAAAAACAATGGCATCCGTTTTGCTCACACCATGGCGCTCTGCATCAACCTCTGTGAAGGGAGGGGAGCCAATGTTTGCCCGCCATAATGGTCAGTATACTTGCCCCTGGTCTATGAACATATTTCGAAGTATATGCCTCGCGGCTGGCTGACACTGCATGCATACTCCTTTGCTATGCGAATCTTGATTAAAACTTCTACTTCCGAAGTACATTGTAGAAAAAAATCATGCCACAATAAAATCCACAAATTCACCAACATCCTATATGCCTATATACTTCAGAAGTAAATATATACTTCTCTGAAGTATATAGCCAGACGTACGCCACCTGTGGCAGCATGCCAGTACACACTTGCGGCATGACTTGCCACTAGTGCCGCACTAGCATCTGCCGAAAACACTGTGTTTGTTTGTTCATCATTTTACAAGATGTGGTACAGTGGTGCCACTACTGACATAGTTGGGTATGCACACCACTGCGCTGACAATCAGCATCGGCTACTTGTTGCAGTTTGCTGTGCCATAAGGACTTCAGCCGCCAGCTCACTTCAACCACCACAACTACAGCAGTACTGACTGCAAAGCCTTGACATGCCACTAGCGCGCATTGTACACACCTGGCAGGTCACAACAGGGTTGTGAGACACTGTGTGCAGCTTAAAACACTATCTCAGCACCATTTTGAACTATGAAACTTTATAAAGAAATGCACGTCCTGTAAGCAGTCACCCATGCGCACGTCACCCTGTCTGCAAGCCTGTGAAAGCAAGCACCCAGTACCGCCACGACACTGACTCAACACCAAGTGGAAGTAGTCGACCTACTTCAACAACAAATTGAAGTACATGTGTGTGGCGCAACACCCGCCCATGCCCAATCACCCCGGCTGCGAGCCCATGAGGGCAAGCAGACGTGCCACCCTGCCACTGCATCAACACACCAACTTCAAGTACTTCACCTACTTCAACACCAACTTGACGTAAAAAAGAACCCACTCACCCATGCCCGGGTACCCCGGCTGCGAGCCCGGCGGCCCCCCCATGCCCGGAGGTCCCATGCCCGGCGCCGCCATCCCCGGCCCCCCTGGCCCCATGTTCATCTGCTGGAACTGCGCTGTGGGAGGCTCCAGGCTGCCGGGGCCGGTGATGGGCTGTGTGGGGGGCGCGGCGGGCGCCACGGGAGTGGGCGCGCCGCCTGCCACCGAGTAGAACTGCACCTTGGCGCTCATGGGCGCCGGCGGGCGGTTGCTGCGGTGGGTTTTGTTGGGGGGGTAAGATGGGGGGGGGGGCGACAAGAGCAGTGAGTTGAGGTGTCAGGTGTGTGCGAACAGGTGTGGTGTGTAGGGGGGTGGCCGCGGCCAAGGTTTGGTGCAGCGGTGGGTGTGCGAATGTGTAGACTGTGCGTGCCAAATGCATGAGCTCATGAAAAGCGCAGCACGGCGTTAAGAATTTTCTGGGCAGCCACAGGGGTTTTTAGGTAAGCGCCAGCCTTCGTCGGCGAACCCGCCCTCTGTTGCAAGTCGCTTCAGCTGCGCGATACTGAAGCACAGGTGCCGAACATGTAACAACTACTGCTTTGCAGTGCTCCACAATTACAAGGGTGCAGTAGACGAGCGCAATTAAATGTCTTACACGCACCGCCACAAGAAAATGGAGTGACCTCCAAAAAGCCTGGCGGCAAGTGGCATACAAGGATGTGCCACACTGCTGCTCTCGTTGTGGCAATGCCTCGCTGCGGCTTCCAGCACTCTTTGTGCGTCCTCTCATCGCTTCGACACTGCCAAGCCTTGCGTGTACATCTAACCCGAAACTGCCACCGAAACCCCTTCCAACATTGCAGCGCCCATACCCACTGAAGATTTTTTTGCCAAAAACAGAGAAAATTGCTTACCCGGACATCGGCGACTGCCCCGACGGCGGTGGCGGCATGCCTGTGGGCGGCCCCCCCATCCCCGTGGGCGGTCCCCCCATCCCCATGGGAGGTCCCCCCATGCCCCCAGGGGGTCCCCCCATAGGCGGCGGACCACCCCCCATGCCCCCTGGCCCTCCCCCCATACCCCCAGGGGGGCCACCGGGCGGCATCCCTGGAGGCCCGCCAGGCATGCCTGACATTGGTCCGGGTGGCCCTCCCATTCGGCCTGGCGCTCCAGGCGGGCCACCTGCTGAGCAGCAGCCACATGACAGCAAAAGAATGACAATTTAGAGTAGTACTACTGTAGTATTCATGATTTTCATGTGGGAGTATTGAAGGCCACAGGGAGGGCATGTGGGTGTCCCTCCTATGGCATGTTAGCATGTGGTGCTGCTGCAGCGATGCGGGTGGTGTGCCAATGGGTTGCCAGGTGCATAGCACCTCTAGCGCCAGTTTGCGCGCCGCCGTGCAATGCAAGCACAAGTCACGGAGGACAAATTATGTTCCCAGCACATGGCCAGTGGCGCTGCCAATACAATACTCTCGGTGTTACAAGCCGTGCACAACTACACACACCGCACGAAGCACCGGTCAATGCAACTCCACCTCCACCACCTAAGCAGAAACAGTGGCACCACAAGCATGCCAACATCAGCATTTTCAGCAGGCACCAGCGCACGAATGCCGACACAAATCCCTCTCTCCTCACCCATCGGACCTCCAGGCGGGCCAGGCGCCGCCATAAGCCCCCCTCCGGGGGCCCCCGGGGGGCCCCCATAGGGCCCTCCTGGGGGCCCCGCGCCCATTGTCGCAGGCGCGCCCGGCGGCGCACCCGGCGGCCCACCATAGGGTCCACCTGGGGCGGGGCCCCGCGGCGCTCCATAGCCACCAGGGGCAGTCATGGGCGCTTGCTGAGGGGCCTGTGGGGTGCCGTAGGAGCCAGAGCCGCCGCCCGCAGCTCCCGGGACGAAAAAGCGCTGGCCGGGGGGGGCTGCGGGGGGCTGGCCGGGGGGTGCCGCCCCCAGCGCTCCGGGCACCCGCATGGCGCCCCCCTGCGGTGTGAGGGGCTGCCCGGGTGGTGGCTGCATGTGGCATGGGAGAGAAAAAGGCGGGTGGTAGCGGTAGCCGCTGTGAGTGTGATGTGCAGTGGCGGCGGGGGGTGGCGTGCCCAGGGGCAGCCACGTGGGAGCGCGTGGACGGCAAACCGGTAGCGGCGGGCGAGCAGAGGAGGTGTGTGTGTGTGTGCGACAAGAGAATCAAGGGGAACCCTGCTGGAAGAAGGTGGCCTGAGCAACGTCTGACGCTGCTTTGCAAGCGTGATGCCGTGGCAGTGCGGGCAGCTTACGTTGCCCGGCGGCGGTGGGGCGCCGGGGGGGGCGTGTTGGGCTGGGAAGCCCCCATATGTGGCAGGCGGTCCCCTGCCTGGATAGTTGTACGACATGATGCCTGCGGCAAGGGAGCAGGGAGGCAGATGCAGCAGTGAGCGCCATGCTTCGCACATGATCAAAACAGGTGGCAGAGCAGGTTGCCCCCCTCCCCTCCCCCTGCATTGCCGCCACCCCCCTGCTGCACAGAGTTGCTCTTCGCAAGTCGTGCGCTGCGCAGGACGCGTGGGTCGCGAACTGGTTCCCATATCAGCACAGCAGCGGGGGGCTGCTGCTACGTGGGTGAGAAAATTATGAGTGAAGGTGGCGGCGCCCGTCCGCAGCAGCAGCAGCCGTGCCCGCCACTGCCCGCCAGGCCAAAGGGGTGGGCCTGGGTGCTTGCCTTAGCGCCCTCCCTCCTTCGACTGCTTCTTTGGTCAGAGAAACGGCTTCAGAGGCGAATGGGCAGAGGGCGGCCCGGACGCCAGGCGGCCGCGAGTGGGCGCGCTGCGCAGGTGTTGATCCTGCGGCGGGCGCTATCGAAGCTGCCAGCGCAGCCCCCTCAAGTGGCGTGCCCCTCTCCAGAGCTCGCCCTTTGCCTGTGCCTACTTTTGCCTGTTGCTTGGCTGTGTTCCTGTATGACCTGCTGCTGAGCGCAATTGGTGCTCAGCAGCCGGTTTGGAGTTTTGAAACGGTCAATTTTGATCAATGTATGGAATCGATCACAGCTCTGATTTGACGGTGACATCGAATTGAACCACCGGTACGTGGTGCCTGTTGCTCACTGAATCCTGTTGCTCACTGAATGTAGCGCGCTTTGAGCTGCAAGTGCAACGGGACTGGGTGTCCCTACTGTACCTCACAGCAGTAGCAGCAAGCACCCTCTATGGCCACCGTCGATGTCTGCTGCGCCGACAGAGGGCTACGATGAGGAGTATTATGGCGGGGAGAGCGAAGAAGCGGCAGCAGCATGGGAGCAACCGGCAGAAGCAGCAACCGCAGGTGCACAAGGGGTTGATGACGATTTAGGCATGTCTCCTGCGGAAGCGCTGCCGCCTGAGGATCGGGACCCACCGCCGAGGCAGTACCAAATCTGGCTGCAGGAGCATTACAGCGCTGAGATAGAGCGGGTAATGGCGCAGGATGACGAGGTAAATGGCCAACAGGAGCATGGATTGTGGCAGCACAAGCATTTATTTTTCTGAACTTGCCAGACTGGAATCCGATTGGATGGGTCACCAGTATCCAACAGCACATGGGACGGTTGGAAGCGTGCTGCTGCCCCAGCTACCCCTCGTTGAGTGTTGAACGAGTACATACTTTAATCGAATACTTAAGTGGCGTACTGTACAGGCGCTACAGTACATCTTGGCTCTGTACAACACCATAACGCTTGTACTTGGTCCTTGCTTGGTCGCCCAAATCGAGTCGGTTGTGACACTGGCGGTGTGTGCATGACGAGGTTGCTGTGTTACGCGCCAACCAGCAGCACATGCCCAGCCACCACAAGGCTTCCAACAGCAGTTGCGTTGCATCACCAAGCTGCAGTGCAACATACCAACATGTTGTGGTATGCAGGAAAGCTGATTGGTGGACGCACCAGCAGCGCGTGACCCCACATCACAAACAGCTGCACCTCAGGCACTGTTGCCAGCAGTCAAGGCACGCGCGCCTTTGCCGGCTCCTCCCTCCCAGCAATCAAGGCACCCTGCTGCTTGACAGCTTGAGTATGTAACCTCAACCAGCGCCTAAGGGCATGTCAGCATCTGCCCTCTCTCTGCACAATGACACAAAAACACGTGAACGCTTGCACACAGCCGCCAGCACTCCCCAGTTGTCCACAAAATCCCTTCATCACACGCACACAACGGCCCCAACCGATGCCCCCGCCTCACACACACCCCCACACACCCCAGGCGGGTCTGAACGAGCTGGTGGGGCTAGGGGCCCTCGACTTCTCGCTACCGACGGCTTGCGGCGTGAGCCCCGCCTACCTGGCCGTCTACCACGACGCGCCACATGTTCTGGCGCGCCTGCCATCGCTAGGGGTGGATGTGACCGCGCCCTGCGACGGCGACGGCGCCCTCGGCACCCCCCTGTTCTACGCCGCCTACTACGGGCGCCTGCGCTGCATCCGAGCTCTGCTGAGCACCGGTGGCGCGGGCCTGGCGGAGGCCCCCTGCGACATGTTTGAGCGGCTGCCTGCTGACATTGCAAAGCTGCGGCGGCACACGGCTGCGGAAGACATGCTGCGGAGGTGTGCGGCGCTGCCGGTGGCGCTGCAGCGGCGCGTCAGGGGGGCGCAGGCGCGCAGGCGGGTGAAGGGAGGGGGAGGG
>JAULBY010025462.1:0-17191 GCA_032358315.1 Ophiocytium majus | reverse complement strand
TGGCGGCGCCCGTGCCGCCTCGCTCCCCGGTGATGCAGTCGCCCGCGGCGCGGCCGCAGGCGGGGGGGGGCGAGCGCCCACCGCCGCTTATGGACATTAGGTCAGCGTCACCGGGCTCCCGGCGGGGCAGCACGTTTGCCGAGCGCTCGGCCGCCGCCGGCGCCGCTGGCGGCCAGCGCGGCAGCATGTCCCAGGGCGTGGCGAGCCTGCGGTCGCCGGTGGAGGCCGGCAACAGCGCGCGCCTTCTCGAGGGGCAGGCGGGGTCGGCGCGTTACTCGAGCCCTCGGGGGGCGCGCCCGCCCGTCGCCACTCCGCTGATGCGCTCGCCCGGCCAGAAGAGCCTTGGCTCGGGGGGCGCGGTGCCGCCGCCGGCGCTGGCGCCAGCGGCGATGGAGAGGGGGATGGGCGGCAGCGGGAGGGGCAGCGGCGGCGGCGCGGACAGGCCGAGCCCGCTGGTCCAGTCGCCGTCCCTGGAGAACGCGTCCAACATGCGCTTTGACGTGAGTGGCGGTGTGGTGGTGGCGGCGGTGTGGCGGCTGTTGTGCGCGTGTGTGTGTGCACGAGCGTGCGCTGCACTGGGTTTGGCTGGTCTGTGCGCCATGCTTGCGCTGTGCGTGTGCGGTGCATGCATGCCCGCATCTGCTGCCGTGTGACGCAGTTACTGTGTGCGGCAGCACAGCGCACCAGGCGCCCCCCCTGCCGCTGCTGTGGTGAGCACTCCATCTACTCCAAGAAGTATTTGCTCCGGCACTGACTCACGTGTTGCCTTGCTGCTGCCGTACACATTCTTTTGCTGCAATTGCTGCGCGCTTTTGCAGGAATGGCTCGACGCATGCAGCACCGCGAGCACGCACATGCTGGGATCGGACCCCGCCCCCAGCCGCACACGGTCAGCTCAGGTAAACCACTACCTATAGCAAACCACATCAAACCCTCTTATTTGCTGCCACAAGCACCCCCGCTCCCACTGCTCCCTTGGCACTGCCGCACACCTCCATTCCCCCCCCTCCCCCTTATACGCCCCCCATAGACCCTCACCCCCCACCTTCAACTTTAAACTACAACTTCAACACGTGCTTTGCAACAGATTTGCCCCCACAGCCCCCCCGCTCGCCGACAGCCGCATGCCCCTGGGGGGACGGCCCGCTGCTCCACCGTCCCCATCTCCGCTCTCACGCCTCGCCGCCGCCTGTGCAAGCAGGTCGTCCACACCGCTTCCCTGGGCGGCAAAGCCCCCAGAGGGCGTGCGAGCAGGTGCCATCACCCAGCCTGCGTCGCCATTGGCGGGCGGCGGCGGAGGCGTGCTGCCAAAGCCCGGCATGGTGCCCCGCTGGCCGCCGACTGCATCGGCGCGGTAGAGCATGGGCTGCGCGCCGCCGGCTGCTCCGTCCTCCTGGAGGGTGCGTGCGGCTTCGGCGGCTTTGGACCAGAGGGAGGTGGCACCCGTGCTCAGCGCTGACCAGCCCCAGGAGGCGGTTTCGGCCGCGCGGGACATCACCTGGCTCGCTCCCTCCTGCTCAGCAGGGGGGGGGGGGGGGGGGCAAATGGTGATAGTGGCAGCAGCAGCAGCAACAGCAGCAGCAGCGGAGGTGGCGGCAGCAGTAGCAGCAGCAGCAGCAGCGGCGGCGGCAGCAGCAGGAGCATCAGGAGCAGCGGCGGTGGTAGCAGCTCAGCAGCGGCAGTGGGGTGAGGGATGCGTGATGGTGTGGGTGGGGGACTGGCATGCCAATGCTAAGGCAGTGGTGGTGGGTGTGACAGTGTGATCTGGCGTGAGCGCCAGTCAGACACGGTGCGTATATGGGGTGCGACAAGTGGGAAGAAGGTGCGATTTTGCTGCTACTGTACTGCTGTGCAAGGGCACTGGCAATGCTATTGTGGCTGGTGCGCTAGGCAAGCGGAGGTGAGGTTCTAGTGCAGCAGGCACTCACCTGCACATTTTCGCGCAATTGCGGGTCAGTGAGTTTGCTGCCGATTGTGCTTACCCCAGCAGTGATGTTTTGCCCAATTGGCTGCTGCGCCAGGTTCTGTGGTGGCGGCGGCACAACAGCGGCCACATCAGCGGCCCATTTGGTGGTTAGGTGCAAATCACAGGCGCTCATGAAGTAAAAATTGAACAACTGACATTTTTTTGTGTGGTTTCAAGCACTCCTTCCAATGCATGTCTCAGCAATGTTAGACAAACTTGCGCTTTAGGTAGCATGGTCTTGGTGACCGCGTGAGCCCAACACATGCACAGAAAGCACCTGCACCATGTGGCAACTATCATCCAACAGAGGTGCGATTACTTTGAGCAAGCAGTAGTGCACATGTGTCAGGAATGTGTGGTAAATATGTACATGAACATACTACTTCGAAGTACATACTCTACTAGTAGTGCCGCATATACCTTTTCTTTACTTGCGCTTGGGGCGTGCAAGAGCCACAAGGTGTTGTGTGGGGTAGTAGCGTGTATTATTAGAGTACTACACTTCAGAAGTAGTTAAATGCCCGCCGCGCCTGTAACAGCGCGCCTGCTACCTTAATGCCCAGTGTTGCTTCGGCGTCAAAGGCTGCAGCACGTTCAGCAGTGGGTGCTCTTGAGAACTGCCACCCTCACTGTTCTTGGACAGCACGTGCCCACCTGCAAAAGGCCGTGGCACCTGGTATGAATGCCACCCACATGGGTGCCACCATATCATGCATACTACCAACATGCGTCTATTCAGGGCCAAGATATGGGCGGCTTGCTGCCACATGCCAGCTTCCATTGTAGCAGGGTCAATGCAAGCCCACAAGGGCAATCGATTGAAATTATTGAAATACCGATACTTCAAAGTCATCACTTCAAGTACATAACGTGAAGTACTCGCACATGCTACGTACACCAAAAAAATTCACGTATAATTCAGAGGTATAATTGAAAGTACTTGTGTGTGCTACATTAGCGCATGTGAGTTGCACAAGATTAACAGCGCACAGAGACCTGCCTTGGCATTGCTGGTGTTGGTGGACGATTGGTTGGCACCGCTGCTGCAACTGCACCAGTCTGTGGCTTGCTGCGGCAATGTCCTTGCCATGTATATTCCTCCGGTATGTATGTGCTGCAGAAGTAAATGGTATGACATGTACATGAATACTTCTGCTTCATGTACCGGTACAGGTGTACTGATATACATCTGAAGTACCTGTGTGTATGTACACATACTATATATATACTACTACAAAGTATAGGTAGGTATACTAGTAAAACAAGGTACATGTTAGCTTCTGTTTCTTGCCAACCATGTAAGCGCAGTGTGTGCAACAAGTCGAGGCGGTGCTCATGATGTATGGGACAAAGACTACATACATATGGTGCTGCGCGTGATCAGTGACCGCATCACAGCAGCCCTGGAATACGTGTCTGTTCACTTGACACATACATCCAGGCAACTTCAACATATACTTCAAGGTGCAACCTCCCTTCACTCCCTAATGAGCAATAAACACACACCTGCCGGTCCCCAAGAAACAACACGTGTATAAAATGCACCCCGCCAAGGGGTCCTCGCACCCCATTTCTGTGCCTCAACACAACTGAAATTGTCCAAGGTTAAAACAACTGCCGCACCAGCAACGCACCTGCACACCCGTGCTCAGCGCGGCCATGGAATTAGTCAGGAAAGTCACACTCTTGGCCCCCAGATCCCCCGCCCCCCCCGCATACCCCCCGCGCGACGGATCATAATTGGGGTCGCTCCCAATGCCCGCCATGGCTCCGCCACCACCACCACCGCCGCCGCCACCACCAAGCCCTCCCGGGCCAAATTTCGCTCGCATGCGCGCAGCCGCTTCCTCCTTCAGCTGCCGCTGCCGCGCCACATACGCCTCCTCGGTTTCCCCAGTCATGCGCTCCATGCTGCGGGCGTCGGTGGTGCCAGCGCCGCCGCCGCCGCCCATGCCGCTGTAGGTGCGGGGAGGGGACAGGGGGATGCTCTCGCGGCGGGGGAGCTCGGTGGGCAGGGGGCGCCCCTCCACTGCAGCGAGCAGCCTGGGCGGTGCGCGCAGCGGGGGGTTGGTGGTGGTGGTGGTGGTGGTGGTGGTAGTGGAAGTGAGGGGAAGTGAGTGCTGGTGGCAGTGACGGCGTTTTTTTGTTTTCTGCTCGCACACGTTAAGGTTTCGATGAAAGTTGCGGGTTGTTCTCGCTGAACAAGTTGAAACCCACTTTATGATGTTGTAGTGAGCGGTCTTGGCTTGACTTGCCGTTTCTTTTCCAATGTAGGCAAGAACTCCAAGAAAAAAAACAAGTGGCAAATCATGGCTCACAAGTTTCGTTGTCCAGTGCACACACACGTCTGCTCAGCTTACATGTCCGGCTGTCATTGACTGGTGTTGCCAGCTCTTAATGGTGGCAGGAGCCAGTGCTGGGGCTCATGAACTGTGCTAGTGTCAGCACTGTCCCACGTGATTGCAGACCAAGTTATTGTTCTTTAGTCTTTGTAGACGAATTGAAGCACCCCCCTCATCAACACATTCTTGCTTAAACTACGTAAAAAAAATAATTTTAGGTGCAAAGAAAGCACAACCTATGAGCACAGTGTGTACTTCAAGTGCACCCTGCGCCCCCTCCCTGAGTATCTGGTGCACCTAACACATTCACGTGTGTCAATACATGTGGTACCAACGACAGATGGGCAAGAGCACTATGTAGACTGCGCCTGCGGTTTCAGAGGCGGCAGCGCTTGCATCAGACAGGATAGCCACTCCAAGGTGCCGCCAATAAAACAAAAGAAGTACTCAAAGAAACATAGACATACTTCAAAGTACATGTACCTGCGCATCTAAATTGTTGGTGATAGAGTAGCAGCACTGTCACATCAGCAGCAGCCACTGCCACAGGCACCAGCGACACGGCTACCACCATAGGCACCTCCACCGGCACCCAACTGCCACCCGCACCTGTCGCAAAAGAGCAAACACATGTACAGTTATGTGTACATACATGTATACACACACAAAATAAATTAATAATAAGCACACCTGTACATATATGTTGGAGGACCAGCACATAACACCAGCAGTCACAGCGCAGTTGCCGCATCACACGCTCCCAGACAACACCACCACCGACAGCACCGCCACCAAACAAAAACACCGGCCGCACCTGTCACGAAACAGCTCAGCCTCCGGCGAGTTATACTTCTTGGAGATGGGGTCACGTTTGCTGATGCCGCGCGCCTCAAACCACTCCAGCAGCTTCGCGTTCCCCCCCTCGCGCATCATTTTGATCTGCTTGTCCGTCCAGCTGTCCATAGTGATGGAGCGCACAAAAGAGACGTGAACGCCTAGGCCACGGTGCTGGCCGCTGCACTCCAGGCAGAACAGGCAGCCGTAGGAGACGCTCGCCCACTGCGGGTGCGGCACGCCGCAGTCCACACAGCTCTGCACGGGGGGAGTTGAAGTTGGTGGGAGTTGAAGTTGGTGGTGGAGGGGCGGACATGTGCTTGCTGCAGCGCGGAGGGTGCGGGGCGAAGTGGTGGCTTGCGCTGGTGTGGGTGCAGTGGAAATGGTGCGTGGGGTTCCAGGGGCCAGCGGTGAAGCTCCGCGCAGTGCACTACAATAATTGGTAGTTAAAGTTGTTGGAACGGGGCGGCATGAGTGGTGGCCTGAGGGGCCTCCAGGCACTGCAACAGCATCTGCTCAGGCAGGCACTTGACATCTGCTGGGCCACACTAGCGCGTGCACCGTGAAGCAGCTAGCATAGAAGACATACGCTGGCTGCTGCCGGCAGCTGAGGCAGAGGTGTGACTGGCGGCAGGGCGGCGACCCGCTGTACCTTGTTGCCGGGCATGGCCCTAATCTCCTTCTGAATCCCTAGGTCCATCGCGTGCGCCATTGTTGCTCACTGCGGGTGGGCCTCCGCCACACACGCCACCTAGTGCTGAGCACCGCATGAAACCACACACAGCGCGTGCACAGCAGGGCATGGTGAGGTCGGTCAGCGGAAAGGCTTGTGCACACAAGTCATGCACCAGCGGTCCGCGAGGGGGTGGTCCGCTGAGGGGTGAGTTACCGCAGGCAGGGGTGCATGGCGCAGCAGCGCGGCTGTCGCTTCTGCAGCCTCCAGACGCAGCGAGTGGTGACCACAGGTGGGGGGCACGGCACCATCAGCAGGCGGCTGCCTGAGCTGCGGGTGTTCGGTGAAGGAGGAGGGTGTGGCAGTCGATAATGGGCCCAGAGGTGGAGGAGTTTTTGCCTTTGCTGGGCCCAAATCCGTCGAGCGTGCCCTCAGACCCACAGCTATGTGTGGGACAGAACCAGTCTGCCTCCGCATCGCTAGGTAGATAGTGCTGGTACATGGAGGTTGTCCACCAGCGCTCTCAGTGACAATTGCGGAGGGTGAAGGGTGCAGGGCACCGGCAGCGGGGCTGCTGCTGCCGGTGCGCCGCGGGGAAAAAGCGAGGGATTGGCGTGCAGGGTATGCTTGCGCCATGGCTGACCTTGGTTGATGGGTTGCTAGCAAGAAATGGTTGGGTGGTTGGGTCAAGTGGAGGGGCACCCGACCCCATCAGCAGCTGCCCGCGCTGTTTCAGCGGTGGGACTGCAACGGGATGCCGTCCCAGCAGCCGCTCCCAGGCCACGATGGCACACCATGGCGGAACAGGCTGCTGTGATGGCAGCAGGGGAGAATCCTGCTGCAGCTGATGGTGTGGCTGCCTAGACGGCAGCCACCCGCATCAGCAGCAGCCGCTGCTGCTTCGCGTGCACTACGACGTGCCCTGTCGCCCGTCAAAGCCGCGTTCTTACCCCCTTCCCACTCTCTCACCTTAACGTGCTGTCGCGCTCCGGAGCAAGTACTTGAGGCCTGGAGGCCCCTCCACCGGTCAGGCCAAATTTGGACCCTCTGCTTGCAACGCCGCCACCGCAGACTGGCGGTGCGCCCGCCCTCTTGCTGGAGTTGTGCTCCTCGCCTGGCGGGTTGCTTGTCATGACGGAGGGAGGGCTAAGGGAGGCGAAATGGGCGCAGCAGGCTGAATGCGGCGAAAGTGCATGCGAGGGCGCGCCGGCGCTGGGGCCCGCGGCCGTGCATGCGAGGAGAGGAAGAGAACTCTGCGTAATGGATACAGTACACCTGAGATCGGCAACGACGATGATGCACAATGCTGCACATCAAGTAATTTTACTACACCATACCGCGCGCACTTGCTCTGTTGGCGCTCTTGCCCGTGGGTGGTTACTGCACGCTGGCATGATAACCACGCCTTGTAGCTGGCTGTGCGAGTAGGTATATTGCCAGACGGTCCCTTATGAGGTAGGAAAGGGACTCCATTGTGCGCATGTGCGCATAGGCGGTGTTGCGGCCAGTCACAGCACAATGCGCACGCAACTGCCAGCGGTTTCACGCAGCCGCCCTGCAGACTGTGCCTCCTCTCACTGCTAGTACGCAATGGTGCAGCAATGATTTGCACATGACATGCACATGACATGCAAGGGGTTGCTAGAGGCCGCAGCCGCACAGCTGTTTGCTTAGTGTGCAGGCACCAGTGCACAATAGCAGGGCCAGCCGAAGTGGAAAAGGCACATTCATGAGCCACATGCACACAGCGTGGGTGCCTTTGCCACCCACAAAAGCAACACAACAGACCTAGACAGTGTGTGGCAACTAATGCACTGTTCCAGGTGTAGGAATTTTATTAATGCCGACAAGCCACCGGCGGATGTGTGTTTCCATTACATGTGTGCTCCATACCTACTGTGTAGCGGTACGCACAATGGACCACCGTGTGCCAGTACGCACGGGCCGCTCCCTGCCCAACAGCATGCAAAAGTGGCACTTTGCAAAAATCACCGGTGGCAGCGAGCCTGCTACGCATCGCAAATGACTCATGCCCAGACTATGTGTACGCCACCGCCGACCCACTTGATGTCGTCGGCGCATCGAAGTCCTGACTGCCATACTCCTCAGACGACTGAGCGGGTGCACCCCCAAGCCCCTCCCCACCCCCCCCGTCACCACCTGGCACTGCATCCTTAGAACGCGAGTTGGAGCTCGCCACTGGGTCGCCAACGCTTTCTGGCGCTTCGTCCATGCTGTAATCGTCACCATACTCACCAGGCGCGCCGTTGTCCGCCGCGTCCTCCTGTGGTGGTGAGCTGTCGCCACCACTCCCTCCTGCCCAAGCGGCACCGCCATCGCCACCCGCTGACGCTCCATCATCCTCATACTCTGCCGCCGGCTCGTCATCGTCATACCGTGCCGACGCAGCATCGTCCCCTGATGGTGCGGTACCATACCGTGCGGCTGATCCATCGTCGCCCGGTGGTGCCTCTCCGTCCCTCGGCGAAGGAACATCGTTTCCGCCAGACGCACCGCCGCTCCTGCCGCTGCCGCCGCTCGTGCCATCGCTGCTGTAGGCGTCCTGCTCGCTGGAACCGTCGCGCTGACTGCCACCATCCGCCTCCTGCTTGCTGCTGTCACCACTTTCTGGCTGCACGGGCCCCTCTTCCTCTTCGTCCTGCCACGACGTGTCGTAAGCACTGCCGGAGCCGAGGGTAGCAGGTGTGGCCGCTGCCGCCGCTGCTGCCGCTGCCGCCGCTGTCGCTGCCGCCGCTGCAGCTCCTGTTGCCGTACCAATGGTGCCAGCACCAGCGCTCGCTGCGACCGCACCTGCTGCCGCCGCCGCCTGTGGTGAGGTAAGCGCACCCAGGCTGCCAGTGCCGAGCGGCTGTGCTGAGGCGGCCGCGTGCACGCTCCCCCGGCTTGCCGTCACCTCCGCTGCCGCCGCCGCCATTGCCGCGCCACTGCTGTCACGCGTTGCTGGTGCATGTGCCTCATGCGTGGGTGGACAGGCCGCCGCCGTTGCCGCTGCAGCCGGCGCTGCGCCACCATGTTGCAAGCTTTCCGAGCTGCGGGCCTCGGCAGTTTGAGCGCCGTACGCCGCTGGCAACGCGCCAGCACTGCTGGCTGGCGGCTGCGCCTGAGGCTCGTACTCATCTCGCACAGCTGCAGGTGCGGCTGTGCTGCCTGGTAGTGGCGCAGGCGCTGCCGACGCACCGCCTTCGGCAGTCGCAGCTTCATGTTGCGTCGAGGCGCTGAGGTGTTGGCTGTGCCTGCTGCTAGTGAGCCTGTCGCCGCTGCCGCTGCCAGCACCGCCAGCGCCGCCATCGCCGCTGCCGGCATCGCTTCCGTAACCGCCGCCGCTGCCCACTCCATCGCCTTCATCGCCGCTGCCGACGTCACCGTCGTCGCCGCCACTGCTGCTGCCACCACTGTCATGGCTGCTCTGGCCGCTGCCGCCGCTGCCGCCGCCACCGTCACTGTTGGCACTGCCTTTGCCACCGGCCTCTCTGCCGCCGCCGCCGCCGTCACCGCCTCCCCCCTCGCTGTCCGCACTGCTGCTCCACGCCTGCTCGCCACCGTCAGCGCTGCCGCTGCCAGCGTCAGCATCCGCCAGGCCCGCTACGCTCTCAAGGGCAGAGCCCAGGGCATGCAGCACCGGTGCGTTGGTTGCGCCGCTGTGCTGCGAGTCTCCAGACGCTGACTGCAGCGCCAGGGGAATGCTGACCGCGCTGACGTACGATTGCGCCGTCGCGACGCCATCCCCAGAGCTGCCTCCTGCAGCCAACGATGCCTCACGCTGTTGCATCTGCTCTCCATCGGGAGCAGCACTGTCGCCGCCGCTGCCGTCGCCGCCGCCGTCGCCACCGCTGCTGTCGCCGCCTCCGCCGCTAACACGATGCTGCGGGCTGCCGCTCGCCTTGGTACCAGCGGCTATTTGCAGTGATGTACGGGGGGGGTGCTGTGATGGGGCGCCGACGCCGCTGCCGCTGCTGCCGCCATGCTGCACGCTGTCCCTTGCGCCACCAGCAGCGCTTTGCCGCAGGGTTGCGTCGCCAGGGTTCGACAGTGCCGTGCTGGAGGCAGCGCCTTTGCTGGCCACATCGTACGCGCTCTCGTCCTCGAAGTCGTCATCGAACGTGTACGACGCAACAGAAGCGCCCACAGCTGGCACTGCTGCCGGCGCTGCTGCTGGCACCGCCGCTGCTCCTGGTGCCAATGCGCCCGAGGCATGCAGCCCAGCTGCTGACGTCCGCGCTGCCGCTGCCGGCGCTGCCAGTGCTGCAGCACTTCCCACGCCGACGGCGACACCGCTCTGCCGTGGTGGCACTTGTGGTGTGGAGTCCTTTATACTCCCGACGCTGCCACTGCTGCTGCCACTGCTGCCCCCGCTGCCGCCGCCACCGCCACCGCTGCTTCCGCCGTCGCTGCCGCCGCCGCCATCACTGGCGTTTTCGCTGTGGCCACACTCTCCGTTGCCGCCTGAGCAACCTTGTTGGGAGTCATACTCCAGCACCGTGTCGCTAGACGCCACTTGTAGCAGCGCCACGCCACCATCGCCGCCTTCACCACCCATGCCCGCATCCCCTTCCGCCTCTTCAACAGACACGACTGCTGCGGCTGCCGCCGCTGCCGCCACAACCACGGTCGCTGGCATTGCCGTGGCAGTAGCAGATCCCCCAACACTGCTGCCAGCTGTGTGTGCAGCAGGTGCAGTCTGCGATGACCGCTGCTGCGCTGGGTCTGAGCCTCGAGCCGGCTGCTGAACGCCAGCATCCGCCGCTGCAGCGTGCGTAGGCTGCTGAGAGTGCCGCTGCTGCGGTACATGGAGCTCTGGCACAGGCGCCACAGCGTTGTGGAGTGGTGCAGTCTCACCAACAGGTGGTTGCACCGGCGGGGTGACGCCGCTGCCGCTGCTCCTGGCTGGTGCGTGCTGCTGCGACTGCTGCTGCTGTTGCGGCTGTTGGTGGTGGTGGTGCTGCAGCTGTGGCGGTGGCTGCTGCTGCGGAGCGGGAGGCGGCAGGCCTTGTGAAGCGGATGGCACTGCCGCCGTCGTGGGCGCTCGCTCCATCGCCACTGGTGATGGCGCCGATGCCTGTCGTGAGGGGGCCGGCGTGGTGGCGGTGCAGGTGACAGCGTTGGGCAAAGGAGGAGGGACATCCCAGGTCAGGCAGGGGAAATACAATGAGAAAGGGACATCAGGAGTGCTGGCAGCACAGGCAGGTTCCTTTGGAACGCACTTGGCGGAGGACCATGTCAGCATATAGCTGTTTCTGGAGACCGCATGCGGCACATGTCTAGGCTCTGGGCTACCATGAGCCGCATCTGTGGTTTGCACAAACTGCAAATGTGGTTCTCAAGAGGGTAGTGATTGTAGCCCAGTAACCCAAGCACCTACTAGGCAAGACGGAGGTGCTGGTGCCACCAGCACTTGGCTGAGCGCACAGCTTCTGAGCAATTCCCTTCACGCGCTGCACCTTTGCAAGGAAGTCGCTAGAAAGTTTCTTGGCAGCTGCTCAGCGCGGCAAAGTCCCAAGCACAGAGCTGGCCGGCGACCGTGTAGCTATGTTGATGTGCATCCTATGTGTGAACACCGCCTGACGCTGTGCATTGCAAGACCATGGCGACTGAGCGCACCTTAGAACCAGCACCGACAGCACCCGCTGGCCCACCAGAGATGGCATCACCCTTGCCTAGCAGCGCTCTTCTGGCACCTAGCAGCTTTGGCGCCTCGGCAGCCTCTGGGCCACTTGCCGGTGCAGGCTTTAGCCCCGGGAGCCACCGCAGCAGGGGGATGAAGCACCCACCCTCCAGCATGCGCCTCTGCTCGCGTTCCACGCGCGCCTGCACAGACGGCTCCTGTGCAATATGGTAGCACAGCAGGTGCATAGGGGCGGCATTAGAGGCTGGCGGCGCTTGCATAGCTGCAGTGACATGTGTAAAATGGTGCAGCTGAAGGTGACCTGCTCAGGCGCAAGCAGGGAGACAGGTGGCTCGGCGGGGGCTGTTGCGGGTGCATGCGGGTGCCAAAACTGTGAGTGCAGCAAAGTTGCTGTCAGAAAACTGTCGGGGTGTAGTCTAGAGGCATGCTGAAGTGCGGTAACGGTACCAAAGTGCAAGGTCACGCAGCCTAATGGCCACCTTGCAGTGCCAGGTGTGTGTGCAGCCAGCGAGAGGGTCAGCACGTGTCAGCCACGGGCGGATAGCAGTGCTGTCAATAAGTGACTATTTTCAGTGCAGAAAACGAGCTTTGGAACTGTCACTCGCGCAGCAACACACCCCAACACCTCACTGCACCAGCACCGCCACCACACGCCACCCTGCACATGTCCCGCCAAACACCTCGCCGCTTTCATGTCAGCCATTCCTCACCTTACCGTCAACACACCAGCAAACCTACGTCTTCGCAGTACCTGACACTACGACCTCACATACAGAAACTTTTTTTTTCATGCTTTTTCATACTGTTTCAACAAAATACAGCTCACCCACCTCGGCGATAAACCTCTCCAGCTCCACAAGCTCCTCCAGCCGGGCGGCATCCGCACCGTCACACGTCCCATCCCCCCCCCAAAACAGCGCACGCACGCGCCGGCCGTCCACTTCCCCCAGCGCCTGCTGCTGCTGAGCACCAGAACCGCCGCCGCCGCCGCCGCCGCCAGTGCTGCGCTGCCGCAGTGGGCACAGCAGGTGCAGGTCTTCCTGCCACACGTTCGCGGCGGCAAATGCGGCGCGCGGCGCGGCGTCGCACAGGAACAGCGCGTCCGCCCGCATCCTCAGCAGGTAGTCAGCGCCGCGCCACATGAACGGCAGCGGCTGCCACAGCTGCGAGCGCCACGCCCGCAGCGCCTGAACGGCTGTGACACTATTTTCTCTCGCTGCCGCAGCGGCGTAAGCGAGCGCCTCCACCGCCGCCACCGGCGCGGCCACGGGTGGCGGCGGAAGCGCAGCCGTGGCGGCGCGCATGCGCTCCAGGGCAGCCTCCCGGAGCGAAACTGCGCACAGCACGGCGACAGTGGCTGCGCGGTGCGCGAGGGCCAGCTCCAGCTGGCGAGTGACCTCCGCCGCCGCCGCCACCAAGTCGTCACGGGTTTTGGCGCGTAGGTTTGTGCAGTACATGGCGGTCACGTAGTCACGGTCTGGCTGTGGCACCCTCAGCTCCTCCCACAGGGCGCGCAGGCGCCGCGCCTGGAAGAAAATTCCGGAGCGCAGCTCAGCATTTTCCACCTCCTCCCGGGTCTGCAGAGCGTCCCCCGCCCCCGGGCGCTCCTCCTGCGCCATCTGCTGCAGCTCCACGTGTCGAAAGAACGCCCGCCACCCGCCCCTGCTGGCTGCGATGCGGATGAAGGGCTCTACGGGCAGGCGCTCTATGGCCGTCAGAGCGCACCCGCGCTGGGCCAGCCCCGCCGTCGCTGCCCCTCCTGGCGGTGCCGCTGCTGCCGCCGGTGCCCCGCCCACCCGCCTGGATTCCATGATGTCGAGCATGACGTCTAGGGGGCGCCTGCGGGCTTTGGGCTTTTCAGCTCTGCGGTGGTGCGCTCTCACGGGCGCAGGAGGTAGCTCAGGCCGGTCCTCTCCCCCCCTGGCAAAACGCACGTGCTGCTGCTGCTGCTGCTGGCGCTGGCGCTGGTATTGCTGCGGGCAGGGGACTCCGGCCAGCATTGGTGGGCAGCGAAGTGCGGGTGCGCTCGTGGGCCGCTGGCGTCGCAGAGGGTACTGCTGGGGGATGGCGGAGGAGGGGCGGGGCCTGCGCTCCCCCGACACCTGCATGTTCAGACTTGACAGCAGGCTGGAGCGAAGGGCGCTGGCTTCTGCTGCCATGGGTGGTGTATGCAGACCCGAGGCCGTGCCTAGTTGCCTGCCCTGCAGCTGCAGCTTTTGGTGACTGCCGTTGACGGATGTGGTGTTGGCTACTGCTGCTGCAGGTGCTGCCGGTGCTGCTGTCGTGGGTTTGCTTGCCACCCCACTGGCGCGTGGCCGGCGCGGCGTGCCCCCCCGACCAACTGCCGCTGACACTGCACTGGTCTTGTACTCAGTCTTGTTGTCTCTGTGGCTGTAGGAAAAAACCTGTCGGTTTCGCGTGAAACTGTGAAAACCGTGATCGCACAACGACCAACACAACACACAGAGCTGCTGCTTCTGTTCAAGGCCAGCGACGGACCTGCAGCAGCATGGGCACAGCCTACAGCCGCAACCAGGTCAGCATAGACAGAGACTTCAACCCCGCGGACGTCGGCCACTGGGACCTGTACCACGTGCAGCTCCTGCACAACGCTTTCCTCAAGGGCGATTGTGGCTTCGGCATACCGAGGTGGCAGTTCACTGCCCTGCTGACGGAGGCCCTGCCGGCTGCCAAGGGTAAGGCCCAGCAGCTGTGGAGCACGTATGCGGATGGGGAGGAGGACTGCATGTACCCCGTGGAGCTGTGGGTGTGCTTGCTGTTTCAGTGCAGGGGGCAGTCTAGGTGAGCGGGTTTCGCTTTGCACGGCTGCACGCTGACTGTAGTGTGGTAACGGGTGTGTGCAACTCTGTAGGCACCGTAAAAACTCCATGTATTTTATGCATATCACTTGTTCGGTGGTGCCATTGTCACGACAGGCCTAGTATTGCTACTAGTGTGCTAGCGACCCATGCTCCTTGGGTGTGCACCCCCCCGCCCCAGTTCACGGCCACCAACGCTCTCAATGTCTGCACTGCTGCATCCACAGTCCCAAGCTTGCACCACCCCGCGGCACACATTTTCACCAATGTGCAAACACCTACAGCCAGCAACATCAACAAGCAGCAGTGCCCACACGCTCAGCATATGCACCCCACACAACAAACCCTACAACATCAAAACATGACCCCCTTCCCCCCCCCACCCACCCACCTTTCACCATGCAGGGACAAGGCTTGCTTCCTGTTTGACCTGGCGGCTCTCACCTCCGACTGCGTCACACACGACGAGCTCTGCCTCTTCTTCACCCTGCTCACACGCGCCATTGCAGCGGTCACCGCCGACAACGCCGCGCCGCTGCGATCTCGCCCCCCCTCCCCTCTGCGCGCGCCAACTGCTCTGGACACGAAGGCTCTTGCGGCGGCAGCGCTGGCTAGTGCGGGGCGGGGGGCCCGGGGGGCGGGGGCTGCGCTGAGCAGGGATGACTTCTTGCAGTGGGTGAGTGATGAAAGCTCATAAATGTTGTGCAAGGCAGTACAAGGGTGTTGCAGGTGCCAACATACGCGAAGGGGTGTGGTGGACCTCAGGTATACGCCGTCATGTATGTGTACGTACATAAGACTTTTCCTTCCTAACATTACGGTACAATTCACCCTCGCATGTACTGCAGCTGACAACACAAGACAATGTGGATGAGTGGCTTACTTCTGGAGCCACCACAGCAACTGCCAAAGTAGTGACACCACTTACCAACAGCCTAGCCTGTATGCCGCACACCATGCATCGATACATAGTTCTATGCCTCACTACTTGCGTTCGGGCGCTCCCAGGCTGAACAGCTCCCTAAGAGACCACAGTTACAACCGTATGCTAATGCCAGAACTTCAACTCGGGGCTCCAGGGCTTCAACTGAGGGCGCCAGCTCCAGCTATTCCACTTTACCTGGCCAAACCTCCTGTACCATTTGTGCTTGGGTGTCCCCAATTGTGATTGTGTGTACCCACTCCTCTGCAGGTGAGCGCAGCTGATGGGCTGGGCATAGCACTGGACGCGGACGTTGAACTTGAAGCTTTGGCGGCAGCGCTGGGGGTGGGCGGCGGTATCAAGTGGCGGCCCACACGCGAGTGGCATGAAGAGTAAGCTACAGCGGTTACTTTGTAACAGTCAGCTGGCGGCACACGAGGTGTCACGGCTATGACCGGCACCGCTTCTTGCCAGCACACGTTGCGAGGTGCACCTTCCTGTCAACGGCTTTCTGTCAACGGGTCAGCCGATTGGTGCACAAGCAGGGCCATGCCACCGCCCATTGGCACAAGCCGCAAAGCCTTGTGGTCAGCAATGTCAGGTGCATGACAATCGCCCTGGCAGAGCAATCAACCAGCCAAATGTGACTCAAGCCAGCAGGACAGAGGGGCTTTCGGTCGCAGCGATGTTGGCGGTTCTCAGTGGCGAGGCGTGCCGCTTGGCGCCAGCTCGGGCAGTGGGCAGGCAGGCAAAAGTGCTGCACTGTGGGGATTGGCACTGGCTTCCATAGCATGGCTGCACGTGGTTATGGCTGTTGACAGTGCAGAAGGCAGCACGTGCATAAGCAAGGGGGGGGGGAGGGCAGCACGAGCGGCCATGAAAGCATGTCAACCGCTGCATCTGCAGCTTGTGGGAAGTGCATGTGCCGTGGTGTATCGGTGTGCACCAGACGCCACTGCCAGCCAGGTGCACGAACATGCTAGGGGGAAGTGCTTTGCATTTTGGCGTCGGTAGACCAGCCCACAGTGGCCAGTCTGGCAATACACGGCTCGTAATACGTTGTGACCCCGCCGATTTGCATGGCATTAGGGCAGCGATTGCATTTGCTGTTTACGGACGCAACTCAATAAACTTCCAGTTGCTGTGATAGGGCCGCTTGTGTGGTCGGCACACGTTTGCTGCCTTGAGGCCGTGTATGCACATCATTTGGCTGCTGTTGCTGCATCCATGCAAAATGTACACACCACACATGCGCCTGTGAGAGTGCACAGCGCACCCCTCCTGTGCATCGACGACATGACTGCCAAGCGCGCACCCAAAGTGAGACATGGCAACACCAAATCCGCAGCCCACGCCGCATTGCCGACTTGACGCTGCACATGCAGACAAAACGCATGCTGCGCCACTCCCCGCACACGGCATGCGTCCAAACGTCAGGAATGGGGATCGGTACTTCGCCATTAACAAACAGCATCGCCTGTCCCCCAAACCCCCTCTTTCCCCAGGGGTTGCCCCCTGCCCCCACCCACCCCCTGTGACCCCGCGCTAGCCTGCTGCGGCGGCACGAGCGGAAGGTCGATGGGCCTCTCTTGTTGCCCGCCCGCATAGCGCACGCCCCGTTGGTGCGCGTTTTTTTTCCTTCCAACTCCCGACCCGTGCCTGCCCGGTGCTCCCGCGCGGCCCTTGAACTGCAGCGGCGCGGCAGGGGCGGTGGCTGTCTAGTGCACAGGCAAAAAAACGCATGCGCTGGTGCCTCCCTCGCCCCCCCCACCCGCTCGCCCCATCCCCCACCCGCCCCGCCCTGCTGTTGCTCAGCGGAGCAGGCACCTGCTGAGCACACATGCCCCCGCTGCTCAGCAGCAGCCGGCGCTTCTGCTGCTGAGCACCACCTGGCGCCGCTGCTGCTCAGCACCGCCGCCCCTGTGGCGCTGCCTGGCCGAGCAAACAAACTAGTCCCCCCCCTCCCCCCATTGTCTTTGCCCTCGCTGCCC
>JAULBY010025451.1:0-17191 GCA_032358315.1 Ophiocytium majus | reverse complement strand
TGTTGACAAAGATGCGCGAATGCGCGAAAGAGCAATGCACTTGAGGCCAGAGGGGGAAGGCCCCGTCTGACTCGCGTTCACATGTAGTCACCCTGACTACCAGTGACTTATGAGCATGCAACATCGGGTGAGGCAACTTTAGTACAGGTGACTTGCAGTGCTCGGCTATAGGCCGCGCACACGATCGGAGCAAGTTGGCATCAACCGCGCCTGCGCCGTGTTGCCCGCGCGGTGAGCGGACCTGCAGTGCGGACAACACTCTGTCCTGAGGTGTCGGCGGCTGTGCTGCGGCACAAGCGCTTGCTCCGAGGCTGGCCTCTGCCGCCTCCAGCTGCAGGTTGCAAACCCACAGTGTGTGCGCTCAGAAGTGCGCAAAGCAACCGCCTCGTACGGGTACGGGTCATGCACACATGAAACCTTTTCTCAGCGAAAGTAGCGGTCTACCGAAAGATTGATTTACACACGGACAAGCTGCAGGGCGCCAACGCTGCCTGAGGCAAGGAGCTTGACAGCTGCCTGTAAGCGCCAACACAACTCTCGCAGGTGGCAAGGCGCGCTTGACTCGTGGCAGGCAGCAGGTGGCGGCACCAGCACCACAAAAGCTTGCAGCTTTCAATACGACCTGTGCGGCGCTAGCGGGCGGCAGCAGAGCAGCAGCGGCGGCGGCTGCCGCTGCGTAACAGGGCAGCGATGGCGACGACCAGTAAATGTGAGATGCTGCCATGTAGTTGCACTGGCAAGCTGTGAAGCATTGAGCCCATAGAAATGTGGAAAGCTCAAACACTTGCGCTGCAGTAGCATCGATGGCAGCAGCGCAATCCATGTTGGGCGATGGCGCGGCTGCGTTGGCGCCAATTGGCGGCAGCACTGTGTGACATGTCTAGTCCAGTCATCCACGTTGCATTTTTCACAGGAAGGTGAGACTTGGCATCCAGCAGGAGGTGCAGCTCAAGCCTCTCTCCTGTAGCTAGCGCATAAGTTGCTTCTCCCCTGAGTTGGTGCCCAGCACAAGCCTCTTATGGGGTGAATGACTGCTAACACCATGAATGCGGTTTACAGAGGGCGTGGTTCAATAAGCTCCTGATTGCAGTACTTCTTGTTCTGGGCGGTGAACAGCTTTGTGTGGCTGCCTGGGCACAGCATGACCATTCCACTGCTTCACACCTACTAGTAGTACATGCATGCCATGGGTGATCGCACACTGACAAGGGCAACTCAACTTCACTCCTTGAGTCATAACACTACTAGGAGACACAAAACAATCAAACTCCTGCAAGCCAGTATACTAGCTGCAAGCTGCAACATCACGGAGCTGCCGCTGGTGCAACCGGCCCCGGCCATGTTTGCACAGCATGCCGTCGCTGTAATGACGCGCATGGCCTCAACAGACTCTATCAGTGATGCCCTTAAACGCATCTGTTCTACCCACCCATCTGGTAGCACCTGCGCCCAGCGCCGCTGCACACGATACAGGCTTGCCCCCGCTGCTCACTGTCGGTGCAGCTGATTGCTGATTGCCAACCGCCAACCCACTGGATGGCTGAAATGCCCGCAGCACGGATCCCCTTGTGCCCTGCCAAAAACCAACCTCTAGTGCCGCGCTTGTTGACATGTGCATGCTGACACTGCCGCCCTCCGCACTCGCGACTGCGTCCTGCCACGGCAACACTAAACAAACCTCCAGTTACCGCGCCCGTTGACACCCGCATGCCTATGCCGCCGCCATCCGCGCCCGTGACTGCATGCTGCCGCCGTCGCCTCTGGCGCCCCTGCGACTAGCCACACCTACACCCTTTCAAGTACTTCTTAAAAGTACTTACCGAAGTACTACATAAGTACTTGAAGTATTTACAAAATTTTGATATTACGCTGGTGCTTGTTGGTGCGCGACTGACCGTCCTCGCTGGTCCCTGTTGTTGTTGTTGCTGCTGCTGTCGCTCTTGTCGTTGGTGGCGTCTGTGGCGGCGGAGCAGCCGTGGGCGTGCCGATAAAGCTGCTGCACGAGGCGGAGGGGCACGTTATCACGGTGGAGATGAAAAACGGGGAGATCTACAGGGGGCGCCTCATGGAGGCCGAGGACACCATGAACGGCTTCATAACGGAGGTCACCATGACTGCGCGCGACGGGCGTGTCAGCAAGCTGGAGCAGGTGCGTGTGCAGCGTTTCTGGCAGGCACAGTGGCTGCGCACATGCGTTGTACTTCTTGGGTGTATGGTGGCTTGTCGCCTGGGGGCACAGGCCACCATGAACGGCTTCGTAACGCAGGTCACCATGACTGCACGCGGTGGGCGCGCCAGCGCGCTGGAGCACCGCACACCTTCTTGTGGTTGGGTTGGAGTGGCATGCAGGTGCAGTCGCTGCGCAAGAGCGGTGTTCTCATAGGCAAATATGTAGTGATCGCGCTGGGTGTCTGGTGGACGCGGAGGTTGCCTCCAGCAGCAGCGTACACGCTGACACAGGCCCCTGCGCACCAGCAGTGCCCGTGGGCGCCACATATCCGAAGCTTGTCGTACACTCGCAAGTACTTCAACAAGTATACTTCAAGTATAAATGTCATGTTGCGCCAGTGTCATGTTCTGCACATGACTTGTGATGGGGTGGTTAGTTTGCTGTGATAGGAGGCAGCGGATCACAGGCGGCAGAGTGGTCGGCAGCGGGTGAAGGGGTGCCTCGTGACCGAATGCGCTTTGCAGCTCCAGGGTTGGTCCGCCGATGTGCAAGGCGTTGCTGAGTCCCATCTTTGGGTCGCCGCATACACAAGTGTGTGGTAAACACCGCCCGCCTGTCACGTCGGTTTGCCGCAGCGGCCATTGAGCTTGGGGTGGCGCAGATGGCAGCTTCGGTCCTGGCCAGGGCAGCGTGGGAAAGCAGACGGCTGCTGCCCATGGTACAGTGTATACTTCGGGGGGGAAAAATGACTGCAGCCACAAGTTGGCGGGTTCATCACTCGTTGTGTGCCGCCACGTGCCTGGCTTGTAGTAGCACTTGTGACTCCAATGTGGCGGTTCTAAATGAAGTGGCTGACTTGCAGGGTCCTATGTGCCGCTGGCAGGCTCGGCCAGCAACGCCATTTGTAGGGCTGTGTGGCGCCATGGCGCTGTCGGTGGTGCCGCCGGGCATGCAAGCAGGCATGCACCGCCGTGCAACCCCTGCAAGTGCAGTGTGCACCTCACCCACACCGCACCAATGCAGTGACAAGCGTCCACAACACGCACATTGTCAAACCCCCAATCACACCGCAAGCGGTGCTGCTCCTCCGTGACCGCCACAACTGAGTGCCTGGGACAGACCGCGTACCCTGTGCTGTCGCCCACACGGCACGCCCCCACACAAAGACTGCTGCGCGTGAATGACCGCTGCGCTCTGCTGCTCCTGCCGCTGCCCCTGCCGCCGCCGCCGCCCGCGTGCCGCGCTGTCTGCCGTAGGTGTACCTGCGGGGGAGTCACATAAAGTTTGTGATATTGCCGGACCTGCTCAAGAACGCTCCCGTGTTCAAGGGAGTGCAGAAGATGGCGTCGGCGGCGTCCGCCACGCGCGCCGCCAAGGGACGCGGCAGCGGCGGCGGCAAGAAAAAGAAGCCCAAAGCATAGTGCCACGCCGCTAAATCACAGCTCCCGCATCTGTGTTGGTGTGTGCGGAGGCGCAAGTGTGGGTGGTGCACCTGTTGCCGCTGCCATGTTTTGCGTTTGGTTGGACGGGTAGTTGAGCTGGTGGGGCTTGTGTGCCAGAATGTGCCACGTTGTGGCGGGTGCGCCAAAGTGCGGTGGGCCTTTGCTCACCGTCACTGTTGCAGCAGTGTGCTCTGATGCTACCACCTGCTCGCTTGCCGTAGGCCTACAGTGTGGGCTTGTTGAGCCGCACAGCACTACCGTTGACACACATGCAATCATGATGCCATGCATGGAAGTGCACCTGCACGGCCACGAAGTCGTGAACCTTGCACACGCGGCTGCTCCATAACTGCATTGCAGGCAGAGCCTTTGTGGGTGACATGGTGGGGCGCAGGCCCAAGGTGGTTTGTCATGCCGGCACCACGTGTTAAGCTCCAACCTCACAACCTCACACGCAACACCACAACGTGACAGAACCTAAGCTTGCCCTAAGCAAAATGGAAGGTTCTGCACGCCATGCACCATCTTGCTGCTGCACCAGGCACGTTTTCCCCAGCTGCTACAGTCGCTGCACGCACACCATGTCCGCCACAGCCAACCTGAATGCTGGATAGCACCATCCCGCGTGGCAATTCAGAAACCACTGGTAGTGCTGTAGCAACATGCTGGGCTTGCATGAGAAGGCATACTGCTGATGTCATGACCGTGTTGGCTAGCAATGTTGTTCAGGGAATGGCAGCAATGCCGCATGCCGGCAGCATGCATGATCATGCTTTTCACAGCCTGAGGATAATCAGGCAGTCGACGTGACAGCATGAAGTAGGGGCTCCGAGCGGCAGCATATCCTACGGCGGGCCAGCGTGCCCACACAGACGCCCCGCACGCCTCTCGAACAGGCTCCGGCTGTGATGGCCACTCCGGTGGTGGTGCCCCCCCGTGGTGTTGTGTGCAGCGAAAGATGCGAGCCGGCAAGCGTGCACAACCAGCGCTCAGCAAGTGCCAGCACAGCACAAGCGCCCGCAAGCACACACGAGCTCCGCTGCCAGCGGCACAAACACCATTGCGCCGCGCTCAAGTACCCCAGGGAAAAATTGGCAACAAGCTGGACTTGCGCCCACGCGATGGCAGTGCCTGACGCACATGTGCATTTACAGACCTTGCCGCGCCGCAACACGCGTGCGGGGCACACAAGCTGTGCCTCCGCGTGACAGCGGCCAGCGCCAGCAGTGCCCTGGCCCACAACAGCGCATAAATACCTGCCGCCCATCGTGTGGGCTTTTACTTTGCCCCTCACCACTCAGAGGGGCACAGTGCGCGTGAGGCGAGCATGTACGCCCGCGACATGTGTGCGCCACCGCAGCATGTGCGGCATACCACATGGACGCATGGGCGCGAGCAAACACATGCCCCAGCAAGGACAGCTGCACAGCGCCCTCAAACACCAGTCCACTGTGCCTCCACAGCACGAGCGGTCGTCAGCACCTGCGCACAGCATGGGCCGCTGCAGCGGCTGCTGCACATGGCGCGTGTGTGGCAGCGCGGCCTGGTGCCAGCCAGCGCGGGCACACCGGGGGGGCCTTGCAAGCGCGCCGGCGTTGCGGCAACAGCCACGCCCTCCCACCGCTAAATGCCACGCAACACATCAGCGGCAGCACAGCCCTAGGCTCTTGCCTTCCACCTGGGTGTGCGCGGCGGCTGGTCAGCCAACTTGCAAAACAAGCATGGTGGCACGCCGTTTATGGTGCGCACTTCTGTCTGTGAGGCGCATACAAGTGGCCATCGCTGGCCCTGAGTCCGCACACTACCGGAATGGCAGGCGTGGGCGTTCACGCGCCCGGCGCAGTGCCGCCGCGCCTGCTGCGCACCACCGTGTTCGCACCTGGTTGTGCGAGAGCTGTTTTTCGGGCATCATGCCTTTGCAGTGGCGCGGACGCGCAGCACTGCGGCATGCCAAGCGCGCGCAATAGCCCACTGGCGCCGCTTCAATACCTGAGTATTTACTTGGGAGTTGCCCACAGGGATCGGACCGCTCAAACCCACACCGAAAGGGGTGGTTTGGGGGACGGGGGACGGGGGGGGGGGGCTAGGGGCAGAAGGGGCGGAATCGCATGGACGTGCTGAACCCCTCGCCGCGCCATATCACGAGGATGCCAACGGAGCAGCTGGCGACCGTCTCGGAGCACCCGGTCGGCGCTGCCAGGGCCCTGTGGGGCGGCAACGGCGGCGCAAACGAGCGCGCCAGCAATCTTTGATATCAGAATGGTTCGTGATTACAACAACCCAGCAAAGATGACAATAACCGACGCATGCAGGTTTACGAGCGGTTTTTAAACGATTTGCGAAGTTGGTAGTGAAATCTTATCTACAGAGTTTATGAGGTTGTGCAGCGAACAGGAATATGTAAAGGGGGGGTGGGACTGCAGGTGCGCGGCATCGTGGTAGTGGCAGCACATGCAGTATGTGGACATGGCGGCCGCAGCTGATGGCAGCGGCACCGTCTCATGGCGGCGGCCTCCTCGCCTCCAGCCCGCGGACCGCCAGTCATGCGAATGGGACCCACAAGCGCCGACACCACGCCAATCAGCGCCGGCGACACAGGCGCGTGCGGTGCCCAGGCGGTTGCAAGCTGCAACGCCACGCGGCGCACGCTCGCACCCGCAGCGCTGTGTGGGCGAGGAGGCGGCGGCAGCATGGCATGTGCGGCGAGGGGGCTCAGAGCAACACAGGTGGAGCGGTGTCACCTTATGGGCGCCTCGAGGCCGCGCGCAGCCACGGCGTCACGGGAGTAGTGCGCCCACTCCTCCCGCGCGTCAAAGAGGACTATTGTGGCGTCGTTCCTGGCGTTTTTTGTGCACCGGCGCAGCAGCGTGCGATGGCAGGTGAGGTGGTCAGTCAGCGGCTGCTGCACACGCCACAGGGTCTCAAGTGTAGGTTTAAGCCACTGGGGCTGGTGTGGTGTGGCGTTGTGCCACTCGCGAGTGCTGTCGTCGCGCGGCGTGCGCTGTGCAGGTGCTGGGTGGGCGCCGCCTGCCTGCCGCCATGCAAGCCATGCGTATACTTGAAGTACCACAGTAGTATTCGAAGTGCTACTGCATGTAGTAGGACAACACAGCGGGCTGCTGGATGTGGCGGGGCCACCATGCTCCTGGTAAATCGTGCCCTTGCTGCTGAGCACACAGCCGCGTCCCAGGCACAGAATGCGCTGCCGCAGCGGGCTCAGTTGGTTGCCAGCAGGAGCTCTCCCATTCCCTCTCTATCTGGCTTACCAGGTGGGGTTTACAAAGCCGGTCTGCGCGGTGCGTGCCTGTGCGTCCATCTTGCCAAGCAGCGTTATCTGGCTCAGCTCCGCTGGGCTGAAGCCTGCAGCAGGCCAGGCGGCAGCACACATGGCGCCAGTGCACAGGATATGGTGACCACATGCTCGTGGCCAATGAGCGCTTCCAACTCTCCCTGAAAAGACTACATGCATAGGCGCCTGACAAAGGCGCGCCGCGCGGCGGGCGCACTGCAGCAGCGCCGCACTGCTGTAGCCAGCGTTCACTGAGCTGGGCTCGATGACGCCAGCATATGCGGTTTGATCACCGCGGCCTGCAGAAACAAGGCACTCTGTTGGGATGGTGCATCCCACGATGATTGAACTGGATGTTGACTTAGCCCTTTGACTTGTCCGCAAGTAATGCACGCGGTGCAGCGACACAGTGACCGCCAGGGGCGGCGCGTGACCAACATCGGCTGCGGTACCTGCTGTGGGGACACAGGCGGAGGGCGGCGGCAGGGCACACTCACATTCACACTCAAAGCCGCACGTGCACGGCGGCACGTCAAAGGGCGGCGTGCGCAGCGGCGCCACGCTCTTAAACGTGAGGCGCCCCGCGGGCACGTTCACATCGCCCGTCGCCTTGAGCCCGCGCAGCTGCTGAGGTGCGCCCAGGTGCTGCGCAGCCGCGCCGCCGCCACCCATGTCCGCCCACCCCACGCTGATGAGCTCGAGCCCGTGAGGGCCGTAGACGGCAAAGTAGCTGCGGGGCGGGGGGGGGGGGGGTGCGGCGGGGGTGTGAGCACGGCGCTGGTGGTAGCCACGGCCGCGGTGAACGGGTGAGGGCGGGTAGAGTGACTCGGGTGAGGGCGGCGGCGCTGTGCCCGTGTTGTGCCTCTGCGGCGGGCAACAGCCACCGCCGTGTGCCTCTGCCATATATGGCTGCACCAACTAGCCGCAAAACATTGCACAGGTGTGAGTCTGTGGTCCCACCCGGCCCCCGCCCTCACGACTGCCAACGCAGCTGCACCTTACTGAACACATGGACACAGGACAACTCCCCGCCCCCCAGACCACATGGGCGCAGGACGACTCCCGTCCCCCATGCGCGTGCGCGCACACGGCAGGAGCACTCACAGTCCAGGAATGCGCATCGCGAGTTCTGCAAATGCGGCGTCGTTCCCCAGGAACGCGCCAGGGGGGGACGGCAGCGGCAGCGGCAGCGGCGGCGGCGCGCCGAGGCGCTGCGGCGTGGGCAGCCTGTCAAACTTCTCGCAGCCGGCCTCCTCGCTGGAGACGGGCGGGTTGACGGCATCGCGGTAGTCGCGGCACGTCGCCTGGTACGCGAGCATGAGGCGCGGCGCGGGGTGGTTCTCGTGGAACGTGGGAGGCGCGTCGGCGGGCAGCGGCGGCATGAAGGAGACCACGCCCTGCGGCCGGGAGGGTGGGCGGGGGGGGGGGCGTCAGCGCTGCTGCTGTGCTACGTGGTAGTATGAGTGTGGGGCCACAGCGAGGGCGGATGGATGGGTGCCGATGTCAGCATTGTACCTGAGTCGTGGCATGGCCGCGAGCGCAAACTAAAAGCAAGTGTTTTCGTATACTGCACGGACATGGCGACAGTGAGAATGCGCACTGACAGCCGCTGCCAGCAAGGGCGCCCCCACTCAACGTGAACAGCAGCAGTACTATTGCGCCAGCTGCCGCCAGCCGGGCCCGTCAGCAGGGGACACACCACGTGCGGGCATGAGCCTCACGTGCATGTAGTGTGGGCATCGCAGGCGCTGCAAGCTTGTGGGCAGGCACCTGCCTGGTGCGCTGGCGGCAGCGCTGCCACGGGCGCCACGGCCATCGCCGGCGCGCTGGCAAAAGGCCGCTCGCCGTGCACATATGCACAGGGCTGGCACACGGGCACGTCTGGCGGATGCCAAGCACCACCGGACGGCCATAGCACCGCCTCGTCAGGCGTGAGTGCACAAGAAGTGCCCACCCCCCCCTCCCCACTACTAGCCGCGCAGGACCGCACCCACTGCAGTTGCCAGTGCTGAGTGTTCAACGACAGTCGCAGGGTGCATGCTCCACATGCCGCGCTGCCAAATTCAGTGGCATGTGTATGTTTGGTGTGCACGCCATGTTGCGTGCCCTTCCACAGTAAGTGTGTGTGTGACGCTGCCACAGTGTCTTTCTCTGCCAGCATCCCCCTATCTCCATGCAGCCGCCAACGGTGCTCTCGCTGTTAGACACGCCACTTCTTTCTGGTCATGGGCCAGGCCTGCAGGCTTGCCGCGCACCAGTTTGGCGCTGCGCACCAGGCTGCCACTGCTGCTGCTGCGTGCGGTGCGCCCTCACACTTCAACTTGCACTTCGACTTGTGCCACTGGGCAACGGCAGCTTGTAAAGACTGCACGCAACCCCTCCGCCCAAACAGATGTTCATTCAGCACAACCACCCTCTCACACAGCTGTCAACTCACACATAGGGAGTCTGGGGTGAAACCTCCGCAGCAGCTTCGCGCGGACCACAGGGCACGTCTCAACACGCAGCCTACGTCAAGTGTGTTACTTCAAGTTTGTAACTGGCTTTGGGGGCTATCTGTACTTCAAAGGTGCAGCCACCGTGCTCTGAGTCCGCAGACGCGGCCGGTGCTGCCGGCTGGAGCTCCAGCGGGCATGTCGCAAGTTTGTTTGTCCACGCCGCACTTACAACCATCAACTCTTGCCACACTTGGTGGTAGACACTCAGTGGCATGCGAAAACAACATGCAAATACAAGCGCGGGCGACTGCACCTTGGCCCTCCAGGGCACCTCGTAGGCGTGAACGTCCATCGCGCCAACTTGCTCACCACCGGTGGCCACAACTAGACCATTCAACCCGACCAATGCACAACACAACTGTGGGCCTGTCGCCCGCCTTGCAGCCTCAGCGGTACGAAAACCGCTCCACACTCCCTCCCAAACCGCCGACAAAGGTGTGCAGTGCCGTCAGCGAAACAGCTTGCAGCCGCACGTCCGGCCCAGCCAGCAACTGTTAACAACTGCACCGCCCCGAGCAGTCAAACTCTCGACATGCGGAACTGCACCTCAACACCACTTGCACCATCACAACACTTTTTAACAAGCACCAGACGCTGTGTGACAGCCCACCCCACCCCTTACCCCCAAACAGCGTCACCTACACCACTCACCCGCGCCTTGACGACCTCACACATGCGCCCATCCTCAGTGCACGCGCTGGGGACCTCCAGCATGCCCGCCGCCAGCAGTATCACGCCGCCGCCGCTGCCGCCACTGCCGCCGCCGCCGCCATTCGCGCTGCCGCCCGTGCCGCTGCCGTTGGCGCCGTTGGAGGCCTTGGGCGGTAGTGGGAAGCGCTGCATGGGCTCGAGCCTGGCGGTGGCGAGTGCGGGGTGGGGGGCAGTGCAGGAGGGCATGCTCAGCAGCATACAAGCGAACGTGCTCAGCAGCTCAGCACAGGGGCGGTTGCCCAGCGGCACATGAGTGTGTGCTCAGCAGCACAGGAGCACCTGCTGAGCAGCAAGTGAGCGGGTGCTGAGCAGCACACGGGAGCGCGAGCTCAGCAGAATGGGAGCACACCGGACAGCATGCTCGCACCCTGGCCAGTCGGCATAAGTCGTTTGGGGTGCAGATGAGATGCTGTGCACAGAGCTGTGTGATGCCGCGCATGCAGGGCAATGATGCGTCTGGATGCAGAACAGCGTGCCTGGGGCACGTGCAAGCGCGCGGCGTGCACGCACCTGAAGAGGGTTCGCGAGCTGAAGTGCACCGCCGCGGACACGTAGAAGTGCGGCTCATGCACTGGCTTGATCAGCGATGACAGGACCATGCCAGCGTGAGCTCTGGGTGAGGGCACAGCGGCGCAGCAGCAGCAGTTTTCAAGAGGCCAGTTTCGTTCATCGTCATCATAACCACCACCAGCAGCAGCAGCAGCCACAAAGCCAGCATAGGGGCGCTCAGGGCCGCATTGCAGGCGCGCAAAGCGAGGGGTTAGCGGCGTGCGAGCGGGGCGGTAGCGTGCACAGGCAACCGCTCCAGTAACACACTGGTGTAGGCATGACCATCACCGGTAGACAAGTTTGCCACGCTGCAACGCAGCAGTCTACACAACTGCTGCAGCACAGTGCTGCTGGGGCAGCAAGGCGTGGGCGCGTGCTGCACACGCACGCACATCCCTGCCCCTACCGGCGTGGCATCACAGCAGCTCGCACGCGCATGCGCCGGGTTGGCGGGGCGCGGGCACAAACACATCCCTTCTCACATTCCCAGCGCGCACCCGCTTGTGATGCCGCGCAACCCCTAGTCTGCAGAAAGGCTGCACTGCGCAGCAACACAAAACCTGAGTCACACTTTCCAAGGTGTACAGGCAGTCGTGGCAGCAGCCCCCGAGACTGTGCGGACGCACCTGACCACGAGCACCCCCCCGTGGGCGCTCTTGTCCCAGCGCCAGAGGCCGAGCAGCGGCAGCACCTTGTGCGCCCAGAAGTACAGCTGCATGTGGGATGTGAGGCCCACCCACCAGCTGGGATCGCTCCAGCAGACGTCCTTCGAGAAGAGAGACACATCGTAGCTGTGGGGAGGGGGTAGGGGGGTGGGCGGGTGTCACAGTTGCAACGGTACGTGTTAGGGACGCACGCGGCAGCGACTGCGGAGCATGAGAGATTGTGAGCAATGCAGGGGCCAACCGCTCAAATCATGAAATGAAGCGTGGGAGGAGGTACGACTCATGTGGGCTCACTGTGGGAGGCCCAAGCCGAGTTGCTGTACAGTACTTAAATGGGACATGGAAGGTAGGACCGAGCTATTGCGCTGCTTGTGCAGCCAGCGGGCTAGGCTGATGTTTTCGACTACTTTGGGAACTATAATGTGCTGCAGCCGTGTGGTACCTGCCATCACACACAACCTTGTGAGAGTGCATTTGTGCAGGTGGCGCGCTCAGCAGAAGCTGTGCAAGCGTTGCAAAACAGAGACCCAACTGTACCACGAGATGTGCAAAGTGGCGAGGCGAGGCGTCAGAACCAGGGCCAGAGCTCAGAAGCTGATCCTACTCTTCTCACGCGGCGTCGTGAGCCGCATCGTGGTCACGCCCAGCTACTCCCAAGCGACTTACAGACTTGGTGCAGTACTGCAAACCGTCAGCGCAAGCGCTGATCATGCACAACGGCCAAGGGACAGGGTTCGGACATAATGTTAAAAATGGTAGAACAGGCGGGGAAGCTGTGCACGGCCTGGCAGCGACAGGTGGATATGATTCTTACCAGGCCGCCAGCCGCCAGCAGCGCCCCTTCCAGATGGCCTCGTCGGCTGCCTTTTGGCACAGGCAAGCGTAAATGCTCGTGCTGCTTAGACGCAGACTCAGGCACGAGGCAGGATCCAGGAAGCCACAGATGGGCCACACCACGGCCGGGGGTAGCCACTGGACAATGGGCATATCCCTGTGCCGCGCTCCTTTGCGCCGGCGCGCCGCTGCTGGTGCCGGTTGCCGCCGCTGCCGCCAGCTGGGTGTGTGCTGGATGTGCTTTTTGTGTGTCGATGAGGATCACTGTTGCAAGGCAGCAGCAGTGCTCAGCAAGTTGCTGCCCCCCCCCGCCCCGGGGCCGCCCCGGGGGCACCCCTTTTCGCCGCTCGAAACGGACGGTGAGCGTCAGTGATCACACTTGGGCGGGGCTGCAAAGTTTCAGGGTTTGAAGTGGGGGGGGGCGGTCGCTGCTGCTGCTGCTGCTGCTGCCGCCCTGCTTGGTGGTGGTGGCGGCAGCAGCGCGCCATGGCTCTGACCATCATCAGGGCGATGGCCCTCAAGAGGAGGCAGCCCAAGTACGAGACCATGAGCAGGGAAGACAAAGGCAGCATGAGGCACATGGTACAGGACTGGATGGTGTGGGTTGACAAGGTGTGTGTGCGTGACAGAAGCAGTAGTAGGAGGAGCAGCAGCAACAGCAATGGCAGCAGCACCAACACAGCATGTACCTCAAAAATTTTGTGCTTGTACCTGTATGCTTCCGAAGTACATGTGTGCGAACATGTGAAGCACCACCACCACTTAGCAGTAGCAGCAGCGACATTACTTATGGCGGCCACGGCTGTACCCGCGATTTCGCACGGCAGTACCTGCTGCTATGCTACGCCTACCTGTGCCTTCCGTTTTGAGCTGCCTTAAGGCTGGCTGACACTTGTGTCACTAGGAGTTCAAAGCTATGGCAGCGCGCTAGACTGCCATGGGTCTGTGTGCAAACATCAAGTGCACAAACTTCAAGGCCCGTGGGCCTGCAGCAGAGGTGCCGACACGCTGATTGCTGTGAGGTCACGGCAGGATCAAACAGCAGACCTTAATGCAGTCGTCTTGCTGTAGTCTTGCTTGCAGGTGCATGTGTACACTAATGTTCACTCATGGGTGCACAACCTTAGGACCCCTCCAGAGTGGTTTGTGAGCGTGGACACACCCGGTCCATAAACAAAAAGGAGCGGACACCGTTTTCTTAGTGCAATTTTCACAAAAAGCATCGTGCACCGCTGCCCCAAACGCGCTGCTCAGCCGCACAGTGAGGAGGGCGAGGGCGGCGACCAGCTGCCGGATAAAGTTGTGCTGAGCAACATACTGGAGAAGGACCTGGTGGCAGAGGCGCGGGAGGAGGGCGGAAAGGCGCTGCTCCTGTACCGCATGCTGCGCGGCGAGCTGGGCCTCCAGAAGAACCTCGCACCCGCAAAAGTGCTGTTCTTGCAGTACCGGTGAGCTGCCTGCTGCGGGCACGGCGCGGCATGCGCAGTCACCTACCACTACACACTGCGTCTATGAACACTCGGTGTTGCTGATGGGGTGTGCGGCAGCAGCAGTGACGCGCCAAAACTGCCTGCGTGGCGGCGAGCTCACCGCAGCCCTGCGGCAGCTGTATGCGCCAATATGCTCTGTGCAGAGAAACTTGTGCCAAGTGAAGCGCAGCGGCCGCATGCTCACTGCACACTGCTGGCCGCACGGGCGCTGAGCAGGACCTGACGCCTCTTCGAATTTCGCCATGCAGCGTAGCTGGTGATTGCTTTCTCAGCTCAAGTGCACCTGGATGCCGCAGCACCCTGCGAGGCTGCCATCCTGCACCCGAAAACGTATGCGCACTGTTCACAACAGTCCCAGGGCGTGTGTGTCACTGTCCGTAATCGTCTGTAACTTGCAGCCGCCCTCCACCCCGTGCGGCGGCCACCAACGCAGCGCCCCACACGGTGCACGCGTTCCGCACACATGCACAGCTGCAACTGGTCTTTGTAACCGTTTTGTACCTGCCCCCCCCGCCTCACCACGCCCCGCGGCAGTGTCCCGCACGAGCTGTTCCCCGTGGCGGTGGAGCTCACGAGCGGCGCCGAGTGCGTGCGCGCGTTCCGAAAGTTTGCGGCCCTGCCGCGCCAGGAGTACCTGGACTTTGGCCCCCTGCTGGTGCTGCGCTGCCGCGGCGACACGTGGACGGCCGACGCGCTGGGGGACCCGCGTGACGTGCCCAACCTGCGCACGCGCGCCGCCGCGCTGCGCAGGCTCACAGGTGGGCTAGTCGCTAGCTTCAACACAACAACAGTCACTTTGTGAATTACTACTACAGTAGCAGCGTAGTAAGACAAGGGGGCGCATGTGGTTGTGCCACGGTGGTGTTGGTCTGGCCGCGCATGCCGCGCTGCGCAGGCTCACGGGTGGCTTTGCTCCTGCCGCTGCGGGGCACGGAGGGCGTGTGGTTTTGCCACGAGGGGTCTGGCATTTCGGCGTGCATGTCCTGTTTATTGTATGCATGTGGATAGGGTTGGCAAGATGTGTATACAGGGTTTTCAGATACCCGTATTAACTCCTACCTATTTAAGGCGTATAATAGGTATATATGGCGTATATGCGCGTATCTGACAAAGCCATATTGGCACAACAGGTACTTCCCATGAATACTTTTTTTTTCAAGCCCATTGTGTGGCGCCAGGCTGCAGTATACAGCATAGGCAGACAACAGGACCAACCGCCAAGGGCGAGTATAAAAAATATTGCAACTTGAACCTCTACTACGAGCAGTTATGGGGCTGTCCGCTCCGCCAGCTGCAGCATGAAGTTATCTGAACTCCATGGATTGTAGCTGCGTATAGGGCAGGAACGACTGACCGTCCACAAGAAAGAGGCACGTGTGGGGTCCTGCACAAAGGCTGCAGGCTAGTGCTTGGTCGGTGCACCTGGTACCGCTGCTGAAAACCTGCCTCTGCTTCCTCCTTCATATAAGCTGCTGCAGCAGCGCATGCAGCAGCTGACACAACTGCAGCTGCTTATGCGAAAGTAGGTACGCCTAGCAGCAGCTGCCCAGGTGTATGCATGCCAGTCGGGCTAGGTTGGAGGCAGCCAGGCTTGCAGAAGCGACAGCACGGCACCTCAACAGCAGCGGTGATCACCTCAAAGCTGCTCCACCCGGAAGCCCTACCTGCCCGTTCTGTGTCACGCCCCACGTCAACAGAGCTTAAACCGGCTTAAGCAGGTCGCGCCCAGGGGTCCCCAGCGTCTCCCATGGCCCCCGCCGCCGTGTGACACCGCACGCTGCCCCTCTGTGAGCGACAAAGCCATGTACGCCTAAATACGTATTTTGCGGGCTCAAAAACGCAAATACGCGTGTATATATACGGATGTACACGTATATACGTATACTTGCAGTATATACCGAATACGCCTGTGCCAACCCTACATGTGGTGCGTGTACGGGGGTGATGGGTGCACGCACTGAATACGTGCGCTGGTGCTATGGTGTGCTGGAAGTATACTATAGTTGCAAAGAGAGTATTTAAAATTTTGGCGAGCTGCTGAGCAGCTCAGTTGTGGCCTTTTCAGCGGCATTGGTAGCTTTCTGGCTAAAGTGCAGTAGGTGCGCCGCCGTACGAGTCGCGGGCGCTCTGTGCCGTTGCCGAGCCGGGTTCCGACGCCGCAGGCGCCTGCAGGCACGCACACCTATGCACATGCGCGCAGCGGGCCTTGCAGCCAGAACACCGCCACTCCCCCTGTCCCTTTGCATGCACGAGCCCCAAATGGCTGAGCGTGCGCCCGGTGTGTGCTGGCATGATAACACACCCTACCGCGCTGCCGAGCTGCGCTCTGTGGTGTGCTGCCCTGCGCTGCGCTGCACTGCGCTGTGCTGGTGCCTTGCTGCTCACGTGTGTGCTGCGGCTGGACCGTGCGCGCGTCGCACCGCCCGCGCAGAGTTGTACGTCGCGGGTGAGGTCACTCTGGAGGCAATGGGCGACCTCATGGGCATGAGCCTGCCGGACCTCACCAGGGGCCTGCACCCGCTGCTGCCGCCGCACGTAAGCCTCCCCCCAACTGTGCGCACCACACGCACCACACTTTCGCCACGCTTGCGATTTTGCAGGGTCCGCATGGCGGTCGGCGTGTGCAATAGGCGGCCATGGTGCCATGCCAGCTGGCTTGTGGGGGCTGAGCTGATGCCTGGGCACGCCGATGGTGCGCGTGCGCGTTACGCCTGTCGCGGGCGCTGCCTGCACTCCTGGTTCAGTGCCGGCCTGCAGCCATGCGGACCGGTTGGCTGTCGCGACGCGCGCCAACAGCAGCTGCTGCTTTGTGTGCACACCGCGGTAGTCCGCCTTCAGACGCTTGCAATGCTGTAACACGCTTGGCACAACTAGTCCGCCACCATGTATGACATGCTGTGTATGTCTGTCCGGAAAGCCATGTGCTGACCACAGGGGGGGGCACTTGTACATCCATGGGTTGTTTTTTGCCGGTCACAGGAGCAGGCGCTGCATGAGTACCTGCTGGAGAAGCGCACAAAGCGCCCACCGCCCGCTGAGCAGCTCTACAACAAGGGAAAAATCACGCTGCAGGAGTATGCAGAGAGGAAATTCCCAGGTGCTTGCTCCCCCGTTCACAGGCTGGCACACGCAAGCGTCTATGCTTGATCACACGTGGCGCCTGTATGCGGGTTACACTGTTGGGCAAAGCGCACGGGATGGTGCCAGTGCCACATGAGCTGCCATGTGCTGCCTGCCGCTGCCATGCCAGCCGCTGCGCACACGCGCGGCCCCCTGCCCTGTCCCTCACGCCTGCATCGCATGCGCACTACCTACCACCAGCCCGCGCATCCACGCTGCACCACCCACGAAAGTCAGCCAGAGCGTGTTGCCACCGCCTCGGCTGCCACCCCCCTCAGCCGTGCCCCCACCGCTGCTGCCCTGCCACCACCACTGTTGCCGCCGCCACCACCGCCGCCGCCGCCGCCGCTGCCCCCGCCACCCCCGCTGCCGCCACCGTTGCCGCCGCCACCCACCGCCGCCATCGCCACCGCCGCCGCCGCC